>JACSZP010026450.1:0-11222 GCA_016161895.1 Pinna nobilis
GCCAAGGGGTCCGGGGTTCGATTCCCTCAGCGCCACTCCGCGGTTGGGCGTCCCTGTCTTTCGGATGAGACAGTAAAAACCGGGGTCCCGTGTCACAGTAGGTGTTGGCACGTTACAGAACCCTCCCTGCTTTACGGCCAGCAGTGCCGTGCACAGACAAAATTTGTCGCCCTTCATCGGCAAACGGTGAAGTCGCCATATGAGTGAAATTTTCTTGAGTTGGACGTTAAACAACAGTGCAACAACAACAACAACAACAATTTCGTTAAATGATATCTTTATAAAGGAAATACATTGTCATTATTAATAAAATTCGGAGTGTTTTTTTCAAAGGTACTATTGTAGACATCTGTCTACATTTTAGATTTTTCCTGTAACGTCTCATCTCATCTTACCAAAGGTTTATCATTTGAGTCTCAAATCTCAAGGATTTTTGTATATGGTTTAATAAAAAATGCATTTTTACTTTATTATTTCCGTTTGACATAAAACTTTTTTTTTTCAGGCCCAAAATGCAATACACAATGGTAATATGGCAGTAGCTGAAAGCAGAAACAAAATTGCTACTTATTTGATCAGAGTATCCGTTTTCTTTGGATTCCCAATTTGTATTGTCATTGTATATTTAATTTACAACTTTCTTGCTTATATCCCAATACTTATATATATATATTTTGGCTGGATATGACGTATAGTAGATTCTATGTAATGCATGACCAATTAATGACTGTCCAAAACAGTTCTAGAGGCAACCATACCATATGATAAAATAGGTCAAATTAGATAAAGAGTATATACTCAAGTTAAATCCATGTGATAACGTTTTTTTCCTATTCAGAAACTTTGTGTAAGACAATAATATGACAAGTATCTGGCGGTTCAATCTTTATGGAATCAGTTAATCCAAACGCCGGAAACGTGTGAAGGTTTGGTAAGAAAGTGAATGTTGATTCGGTTTTTGTCTTATTATTCAGTTTAATATATTAGAAACTGAAACTTTAGCTGCATCCTAATATTGATGAAGGATCGTGTTAGGTTAAACCCCCATACCATAAGAAGGACTATAGTTTCCGTGACATTTATATATCAGAATATGAAAAAGAAGATAACATCGGTAAAGTTAAGATGAAAATGGCACTTCCTGATTGATGACATGTAATCGCGATGGTAAATGAAGGATATTAGTCACTTTAAATTCCTTATTTTTCGTGAGTTCTTAATTCCGCGACCTCGCATTTTTGCTTCAAATCGCGAGCATTGAGAAATTAAACCTCGCACTTTAAATTCGGTTTTCTGAAAGCTGAGTCAAAAACTGATCTTTTTATATAATCTAAGCTGATTAATTAATAACAAATATAACGATATGGTACTTTGTCGAGTGAATTGTTGTGTTGTGTTTTTATACACGCGTTCATTTGATTATAGGTTACTTTCATAAATTAAGATTGGGGTATTATTAGAATAAAACTTTAAGATCATTTAAAGGCGAGGCTTTAAAATACGTTAGTGCGTCAACTCGCAAAATTACGCGGATATTAAATACTCGCTTTTATTTAGGAATTGACAGTACTCACGGTGTCGTCACTTCATGTCACGTCAACAAAAAAGTAAAAGGGGCGTTAACTCTGTATTAGGATTATTTATACCTCAAACAAGATATTACTCCTTCATTTGATGTAGTATATGCGCTTTCATGTAGTTTCTAGCGAATGTGTTGTACGCTCTCTGAACGATGAAATGATAACTAATAGATATAGATATTATAGATATATATCTTTCTACCTATTTTTACCGCCTCCTTTGGGACGAATTTGAAATACATAAACTCCACAAATTGTATGATGTGCTTTTTTTCGTTTTTAAAGTTTTGCCTACTATTGTACATATGAGCTGATTGTATGTGTAATCTCTTAATAAATCATATACATGTATTATATACACGAACGTTACTAGAAAATTTGTAAGATAAGGAAATTTACATTTAAGAAATCTTTATGTTACAAAAATGTCAGAACACCAACTTACTAAGTGAAGGGAGTAATTAACCAGATTAAGATGCATTTTTACATTTGATATCTGACAACGGATGTGCCACCAACATGGCATGCTTAATCTTCCGTGGTACCTGAGCCTATGTCTTATCTTTTAGAAATCATTGTTAGTCTGTATTCGCCGAACATGCATATAACATGATATGCAAAGTGAACTATAAACTACTTGAATTGAAACAGAATACACAGAAATATTCATATTATCAATTTTGGCTGCTTATGGTTGGAAAACTAGTGAAGCCAGACGCTTGTATGACCTTTAATGTCAGATATTGTGTTACATAATAAAAATATTCACATATCAACTGTGTTTCCCTTTAATTAAGGTTGTATGAGGTCTTTCAATGCAAATATCAAGTGTCAACATCAGGTAAAGTGACACAAAACGCCTTATGATGACGGATGAATACACATCCCAGTGGAATCTCTTTTCTAGGTCTATTCATATTCATAAAAGGAATTCCATAACTTTCGTGCTCTCTTCTTCTTTACGTTTATTTACCGTTTGTGTGTTGAACTATGACTAAATTACAGGTAATCGTTTACTTGTATAAATAAAATAAAACCATTTTCCTTTTTATCTTCTCCCCTCATCCTCGCACTCGTTCTCGTACTTTGAAGTAGCATAGGCCTAGGTAAAAACAGCCTTTTTTACGGGAGGCCTAGAGTTGTTCTTGACATTTATTTAAATCTTAGATGATATTTATATTCTGTCATGAAGTGCTGCGCAGATTTTTTTTACATGAGCAATTGCAATCAGATACCAACGCTGTGCAAAAAATGAAAACAATCCTTAATTACAGAAATATTATGTCTTGGAACGTTACAAAATAGATGTCAGGTGAATTTTCTCACTAAGATTCAAGATCTTGAAGATAGTTTGGTACTAATTACTTAATTTTAATTTGAGTACATTATCTTTTTATGTAAAAAAGAATATCCTGTACAAGTGATATGTGCATTTTAACACATGAGTTTAATACAATATTGTAGATATATAACACATATAGAAACGCAAGAATGTCGCACCTAAAACATTTCAGTGACCCAAAGAAACGAAGTTATCTAACCAGTTGTCATTTGAGAACAAGGGGGGTAAATATCTTTCTAGTTTGGATGCTAAAATAAGACATAACATACAAGACAGGAAAGGAAACTGTTTGGTAGCCCTAATTAGTGAATGTTGTTGTTGCGTTGTTGTTTAACGTCTCACTCAAGAATATTACACTCATATGGACACGTCATCGTGTGCCGGTGAAGGGCGACACATTTGTCTGTGCTCGGCACTGCTGGCCGTAGAGCAGGGAGGGTTCTTTTACGTGCCAACATCTACCGTGACACGGGACCTCGGTTTTTACTGTCTCATCCGAAAGACAGGTACGGCCAATCGCGTAGTGGCGCTGCGGGAATCGAACCCCGGACCCCTCGGCTCGAAGTNNAAAAAAAAATTTCAATAAAATAACTCAGGACCATTTCTTATCAGATTTTCATAGAATTGTCTCAATTAAAGTAATTGAAAATCCGTTACATTTATGTTTATTCTTTGTGAAAGTAAAGCATCTTATTTCTTAAGTGTGGGATGCAATACAATGATTTTAATGAAAATTGTCCTAATACTTATGTAAAATTGTGAATGTATTATTTTCAATGCATGTTTCAATTTTCAAATATTTAAATTTTGCTTAACAAAAATACATTAAATACACAAATGAAACTTGAACTCATTCTCTATTAAATGATGGAAATTGTGTATAAATGTGAAAAGAAATGTCTTATTATCATGATAAATTGTAAATAAGTGAAAGAAAAGTAAATATGTTCAAATAGTTTTTTTCACGCCTCTTCATAAAAGTAGCGCTGTTAATGAGTGTTGAATAATTGGTTGTAATTTTGTTTGATGCCAAACTCAAGAATCTATAGCGTATTTGGAGACGTCAGCATGTACCGGTGGAAGGCAACAAATTTTGTTTATATTCGGTACTTTTTAACTTAGAGCAAGGCGGATTTTCTAACGTGCCGACACCTACTGTGACAATGACACCACCTTAGTTTTCGCCGAATCTTCCGAAAGACAAGGACAGGAAAACCACAGTCTGGCTAGAATTCGAGACCCGGATCTTAACAACAAGGGATTAGAGCTCCTCAGAAAACATAATCTAGACGGACTCGCTTACTTTGGGCACTAGAAACCAATGTGAAACAACGTTCATAGGCATGAATGTATTCCAGTACATATAACGACATAACAGCAGAGCGTTGTTGTAGAATACGTCTACTCCACGTTACGCCTACGCCCTAATCATCTCCTCCGGACCAAGCTAAGCCCTTGTCATTATTATTTAAAAGCCCCTGAATGAACTGAGAAATAGTTGATTAAAAATTCACTATAAGGGGACACCCGGTACACAGAAGACATGACATAAAATCTTTTTGAAATCATCGGTCGTCATGATGAGCCATGTACTACACAGTTATAAACCAACAGGAAGTTTTTCGTCGATGAAGAACGAAGGTGTATGCTAGGCGGTGTTGACGTTAAAATTTACCAGCCAGGGGATACACAGATGTCACAAGGACTGGCATGTAGAGGTAACTATGCTTCACTTAATATTACATTTATTGGCTAAAGCACTTGAGCTGAATCTTAGAGAATACTTCACTACTGAAGAAGAAAATGGATAAATTCTCGATTTTTACGATACGTCAGTTAGTTGACTTCACTGTCATTCATGATCAATTGAAAAATTTCAAGTTTTGCATCAATCTCTTTCACATTTCAATGTAGCTGACGACCATCCATATGGACAAAACCAGCAAGATTTTGCTAACGAATACCTACTCACTACCTGCGAGCAGTCTCCAGACAACTACGGTGATAATCCGCATCAGGCCAGCAATTGTAATGATCAGCCTCAACACAGCTATTGTTATAGTCAGCCTCAAAATAAGCATTGTCATGGACAGACTCAAGCGAGATTTGGCTATGGTCAGCAATCAGAAAACTATGGTTATGATCAACCTCAAGACAACTTTAGTCAGGCAGAACAAATAGGTTATGAACAAAGAACACCGAGTTCCGTCGTGGTATGTTCAACTTACTTGAGATCTTTAATTTTTCTTTGACTTAAAATCAAGGGGCCCCTGTCTACCTAAATGCTTATTAAAAATCTAATTTAGGTGATTCATTAAAAAAGACATGAACTGTTGATGGGTGGTATTATAACACACCTAAAGGTAAAGAAGATGGTATCACAATTGTTTAACTTGAAAATCGTGAAAATGATGAACGAAAAAAAAAAATTACCTCTGCATATAACCAAAAGAGACGTTGATGTGACTCACAGAATGGGCAATTTCACCATGCATAAACCGAGGTTCGTTATATGTAAGCTTCCTCAGAGAAGTGTGAAAGCGGAAATAATACACCATAGACGCACATTCAAAGGTACCAAAATTGTGATCGTCGAGGACTTGACAGCTATCAATCGCGATTTACTCGGTAAAATCCAAAAACTGACATGTGTATAGAACTCCTGGTCTGTGGACGGAAAAATATTCGCTCTATTGACAAACGACAAAAAGATAAGGATTACCAGAACAACACCTCTGGACAATGCAACTCTTTTAAACATGTTTTGACTAGTTGTGTAAACATAAACTCTTTTTTTTTCTTCTTTTCATGGTTGATTAATTACATTATATAGCCCACATGTATAGTTAACCAAAGACATATAAAACTACATGTACGTGTGTGTATCTCTAATTTAACAGACTTGGTCAATGAGACTGTTCTGTCAGCAACTAATCCGAAATGTTGAACCTAATTATATCAGAAGACCTAGTAGGTTTTGGTGTTTTCGGCATGTCCCTAGTAATCATTGTATTGGACAATATATTCTCCTTATTGTATTTGTGAATGTATTGTAAAATGTTAAAACTACAAATGCGAGGTTTCCAAAAGCGCAGCTGGGTCATAGCCCATATTTAAGCGACTGTGCTTCCGGTGTTTCATATTTAACGATGTCAACTCATCGTGTGCCTTCGTATGACTCACATGTATCCTCTGCTATTGTTGCCTGTAACTGGCTGTACTATTTTAATGTAAGTAGATAGCCCACTGAAATATCGGAAATGTATTGCTTATCCAAACACTACAAATGTGAACAAACCAGAGCTAATATTTTGAATTTCGAACACTCGTATTTCTACATTGGTCGTTGCCACTGTGACTGGCTATACGTCCACTTAACATAACATTTCTAATGACAAGACTGTTTGAACTAATTGCTGAGTACTTATGACTGATTAATCATAGGAAATTTACTAGTCCAGAGACATAGGTCTCTGCACAGGCCTACTACAGCATACCTCCCTGCTCATAATGGCAAACTAGGCCCCTATGATAACACAATTTCTATACCACAATTTCTATCACAATATGAATATGATGTTCTCTTTTCCCTCTCTAGAGCCTATGAAGTTGTTTCAATTTATAACCTAGATAGTTGGCTCAAATTTTAACCTAAAAAGTTAGTCATGATGAGTACTGTAGCACCGCCTAGGAATGCGTCCTTTATGTAGTGTTACTTCGGTTGTTGTTACTTCGTGTATAGTTGTTACTATATAGTTGATAATATTAGTTGGTAATATAGTTGATAGTCACTTCAACGTCCTTTTCTTATTTTACAATATATTATCCAGTTTGATGAAGATGGTACAACCAAACATCAGCACATAAAGGAATAAGTTGTAACATACATTGGTAAATGATAATGCTAACCTATGCCGCCGGCCTTTTTGGGCCCTTGGCAGGGTTAGCCGAAGCCTCTCACAAAGCAGCTGTAGTCTAGTGTTGAGTGTCCGAGTCCTGTGTGTGTATGTCTCCTTGTGTGATTTAATGCAGGTCCATCTTGTTTTACAAGAAGTATTGCATAACGGACAGGCAAGTTATGTTCTTGTGGTCACAATATGAGTGAAAGATAATGTAACATATGTTCTTACATGTACATTTATGATTTGGAACTATTCAATTACCCAAGGAAATATGTGGGTACCGTGACTAAATTATGCAACTAATTGGGGTATACAAATACCTAGACTAATAGTAGTACAGTTGCCTGAGTTATGATATATTGGCAATATTTCGCCACACTCGCCCCTTTCTTATTTAAAATATAAAATTGGTGGAATTTTAGATTTTTTGAATATGTGCATGTTTTTGCTGCAAACTTTCATTCTCCACACTTGCCCCTTTCTTACTTAATGTTTACAAATCAATATACAATGAGCATGTATCAATATCTAAAATAAGACATTCACTTGAATTAGATAACTAAAATGAAACAGAGAAATTGAATAAAAGTATGTCTCTGGAGCAATGAATATCCATTTTGATAAAGTCCAAGTCCAAATATACAAATTCTTCACTTTCGTGTAAAAGAGATTTCAGGAAACAACACATCTGAAAATACGTAGATATCCAAACACAGCATTGAAAGTTTGTTCTTTGTCCAGGAAGTAGTAAAAATATTGGTGATAAAGTTCAAATATGTAGATAAAATATGTTGTTGTTATATCACTCCTGGTCTTCTTCTAATATTCCTTGCAAATTGGAAATTGAAGGAGAATATGACGGAAACTGCTCTTTGTATTGTAAAGTACATTCCTATGTGTATATAGTTCTTATCACAATGTGAGGCTAAACCTATACTCTACATTAATATTCAAAAATTATCATTCGAAAGCAAATAAAGCAATTCTACTTTAAAACTCATATAATATTATTCTCACAATACAAAAATGGTAAAATAAATTTGTATATAACTGATTCATACTGGTATGCAATATAACTATTGTTTCCTTCGTTGAATAATAACAAAAGGTAATGTCATTCTACAGTCTATATATACTGCACAAACCCAGGTCGTTTTATCGCACCTGCACGGTTATCATAAAAAAGGCTCAAGGGCTTATTTCACTCCTACCTCACTTAGTCTGGTGAGCCAGATCTTTGCTGGTTGCCATAATATACCGTTAATTACTCAAACATAATATATAAATTAGTCTTGGGGTACTTATCGTCTGCTAGACAATATAAATAATAATCATAAATTGTACTTATTATATAAAATGTATCACCTTAATACATATGTTTCTCATACACCATTTTATACACGACCTTTTGTAATTTTCGAACATGAACACTTTAGCTAAATATATATCAAACAGTATAAATGAGATATTTACTTATAAAAATAGGTGGTAAAGAAGTTATAATTATCTATTCACAACATATTTCATATCTTATATCCAATACTTGTACATTAAATTAATTCTTAATTTGACCTAGGCCGGATCTTATTCCGTTTGTACTACCTAGTCGTAACAAGTATTACATAAAAAAATCCTTCAACGTATGGTCAATCTACCATAAATACTTCTGCGTATCATATATATGTATTATAATACAATATAGCAATAAAAAGAGCTATTAGAAAACATACTACAATAATAATATTGAAATTGTTGTGAATCGATCTAAAAATGTTATTGTTAATATATATTTATTGACTTAATATTAATTTAACCTATATGCCTCACAAAGTGAATAGGAATACAAAAAGAATGCACTTACAATTTTACTGGAGCTTCATCTGACGCTTGAGAGCTCCTGGCAATAATTTTGGTAGAATTAAAATAGGCTTTATGATCGTTACCTGTAGGAACTACGAACTGTGTCCAGCCCTGGTCTTTTCTTGTCGTCCGAAAGTTGGTCTGTGTGTTTTACTTTGTTGCAACCCTGGTTCTTATTCCACTGTCACGGCGCCAGTCAATGTTAGGAATGCGTCCTTTATGTAGTGTTACTTCGGTTGTTGTTACTTCGTGTATAGTTGTTACTATATAGTTGATAATATTAATTGGTTATATAGTTGATAGTCACTTCAACGTCCTTTTCTTATTTTACAATATATTATCCAGTTTGATGAAGATGAGTACGACCAAACATCAGCACATAAAGGAATACGTTTTAACATACATTGGTAAATGATAATGCTAAACCCATGCCGCCGGCCTTTTGGGGCCCTTGGTATGGTTAGCCGAAGCCTCTCACACAGCAGCTGTAGTCTAGTGTTGAGTGTCCGAGTCCTGTGTGTGTATGTCTCCCTGTGTGTGTAGGAGTCTGTATAGTGTCTCTAACTAATCCTTTAAATACTAAAGTACCCTGCCCATCTGTCATTTGTATTACACAGTTATTAAAATAACTGTGTCACGATATATCAAAGATGATCATGCATGGCCAGGTGACGAATGACCATAGGGCAGTGATTTAATGCAGGTCCATCTTGTTTTACAAGAAGTATTGCATAATGGACAGGTAAGTTATATTCTTATGGTCACGATATGAGTGAAAGATAATGTAACATATGTTCTTACATGTACATTTATGATTTGGAACTATTCAATTATCCAAGGAAATATGTGGGTACCGTGACTAAATTATGCAACTAATTGAGGTATACAAATTCCTAGACTAATAGTAGTACAGTTGCCTGAGCTATGATATATTGGCAATATTTCGCCACAGTACCAGGCAAGCATATGTGAGAATATAACCCTGATAATCAGGATCCTACTTGTTCAAAGCCACATTCCTGTATAATGAGCATATAGAATATATTGCTCAGTATTGTTATCAGTAAATGTAATGCGTTAAGCTGTTTCCTATTCTGTGTACATTTTTAATTCAATCTAAGTGTGATAATTCAAGACACCCTAACTATGTAGACAAGAAAAATATATATAATTATAATAACAGCTGATATCTGCATGTATTTGCATGGGTATTTTTGATGGGCCTATATACCTATGGATATGTGAATGGGTTTGCATTGCATGTGTAAGTGAGTGTTAATACATTCATATTATGCATATTGTCTTTTTAGTCTCTCTTGTTCACATGTAGGCACATATAACATCCCATTTAATAGAAAAGAATGATACCAATTTGTGCATAAACTTTCCTATGTATGTATAATTGCATGTATGTGTTGTATATGCAGGTTAATTCAGATTCTGTCTGTACAGTGTGGTGTCTTCTTGTTTTTGTATGTCGCACATATGTAAATATAATTGACCTCTAAGAATGACAGATACGTATTTACCCCCTTCTTTTATTTATTATCTTTTATTTATCCTACTTGGTTTTCCTGATATTCTTTTTGTAGGTGTGTGGAATACACAGTCTATTAAATGCTTGCAACATTCCCATATTCTTAAAATCTTACTGAAGATATTCATTCACTCAAATATATGTGTTCAATCCTGCTTAGTCGGTTATACATATGTAACTGTATTTCTTGTCACAAGACCTTAAATGTATGCATATGGGTCACTTCATTATTGAAACAATATTTATCTATTTCAATTTTCTCTTGCTGTAAATCTCTCCTTTGTAAATTCTCACAATACTCAGTGTTACTTATACATATATATGTATGTGCACCTCTACTAATACTAGTCCAACATGTGGATATCCCGCCCCCTTCTCTGAATCAGAAAATGAATGAAGTATAGAGTCACATTTAAATTGCTCACTAGTGTAATGTTCCACTACACTGATCTCTAATTTATAGTCTGTCTAACCTCTTTAAAATATACTCACTCATGTTTTTGTCATGTTTGTCTATTTTTGATTTGTACAAATATGTAATGCTTGTCTATTATGTGTCTATTATGCCTGTCTATTATGCCTGTCTATTTTACCTGTCTATTGATAACTATTTTTGTCTCTCCCTTTATTATGCTATGATCAACATTTTCTGTCTTATTGTATAAGTTGTGACAGTCTTGCCATGTGAATGCTCCAAAAACCATCCCCTGACTTACTTAGTTTTTATACACCAACGCCTCATGTATAAACATGTATAGTCTCTTTTTATTTATCACATATTTACTTTTCCATATCACCTATAGCTCACATCCTCTATACATCTTCTCAACAACAACTAAACCCTGCACCACTTTAGACTTGACTCCCCCCTCTGTTACTATCTATCCTTCCCCCTATTCTCTTTTTCCTATTCCATCTTCTTTTACATCAGTTGTTGGTCAAATTTTCATCATCATATTTTTGTAAATATGACTCCCTATGTAATATTAAATGACAGAGCT
>JACSZP010026455.1:592-11405 GCA_016161895.1 Pinna nobilis
TTCCGGATCCGGACAGTCAATTTTTACAACAAACATTCATTTTGCATTGAATTTTGTCCCAATAATCCGGACAGTGAATGACTGACCAGTCAACCGATTTTCAAAACCACCAAGAGTAAATTGTTAAGAAAACACAATCTCTGTACAAGTAATAAACACCAATGGTCAATAAGCAAAGATTGATAATTGGATTATATCTGTACCAGTAATTTTCACCAATGGGTAATAAACAAAGATTGATAATTGGATTAATGGTGTGATGTGTTAAATAGGATTTTATACTCATCAACATTTGATGATTTATCATATTATAGGTAAACATGTATGCCTATAGGTTATTATCTACATGTCTGGCTTGATAAAGTAAGATAAGAAAACACAATGAAATACTACCTGGCCAGTTTTACTCAAAAAGTAATATCAGAGTGCTAAGTCTGGTATTTGAGTTTTTTTTTTCAACCTTTCCTGCATTTTTAATTTTGTTGTTTTAAGAAAGTTTAAAGTAGCTGTGCTATCAAATTCCATAGATTTATCACAAATAATATTGTTGCTTTCTACTCATTAGTAAATGTTAATTTTTGTACATGTAATATAAAAAGTGTTTTATTTAGGCCTGTTTGAAACCGGATGATGTATAAAATTTCGGCATTTGAAAAGAACGGTTCAGTAATCCGGACGCTTCAATAATCTGGACGATTTGCTTGGTAATGCAGGTGTCCGGATTAATGAGGCTTGACTGCAATTAGAGAAAATTTGTCATTTGCTGCTTTAAATGTCTATTGTTAAATAAAGCAAAGGTAGGGAACTTGCTCGCTGATTCATGATTTTATATCTTTAAAAAAAAAAGTGCCCAAGACGCAAAATAAATTGTTTGGTCTATTTGATGTTGGAGCTATTGTATGATTTTTGTGTCTAGTTTTTACACAATTTAAGAACAAAATTCACGCTAAAGATTTCATTAAAAAAACAGCACTTTTATTAAAGTTTTTTTGCAAATCAGGAATCTAGTTTTTTGTCTGCTTTAGTCCCTTTCTTCATTTTATTGAACTTAACACTGGTCAATGAAACTCTTGAAATATCTCATATTGTTGTATCGGTCAAACACTTGGGGAATCTTGATTAGTGTATCATCTTTAATTTTGTAGGTTGGCATATCGCAGGATAAGATAGATGAGATCAAGAAAGAATACGAGACAAAATTAGATGAATATGCTCGACTACTTGATATCAGAGCTGCAAGAATTAAGGTTTGTATTCTTCTTCATCAGATAACCTATTTATAAACGAATATTGATTTGCTAACGAAACTACTTGTAAGAATAACAAGGAATGGTTAATTTCTTAGGTGATACTCCATGTATTTATTTCTACTAGGTATATCTTTAATTGAGGGAGGTTTAAATCTGTTAGATTATCATGCCAGCATATTAGTTTGTTTGCATGTAGTAAATGATATTGTTATGCCATTGTAATCAGAGATTTTTGAAGGCTTCTCTGTTATTAAGTGATCTTGTAAATGAGATCTGTAGACTAAGACCTAGTTCACATCAGCCTTGTGATTTGTTTGATCGTACAATTTGTTAGTCCTTGGACATCGTAGACAATTAGCAACAAATCTGTGCATCTGCCCTGTGTGAATTGCAAAGAAAATGTGCTTGTCGAAAATTTAGTTTTCAATGTTGCGACAGCCCTGCGTAGGTCTTAGGACTGCCATGCGGGACCCATTTATTCTCCTGGTCATAGACAGGTGGACAGCTGTCCCAAGGCTGATGTGAACTAGTAAGTTTTACAAACCTGCCTAACTAGCTGATGGTACAGTAATGCATGTACATCAGTGATTTCTTTAACAGCCCTGGTGATAGAATACCTCCCTGTCTTTTCCCTCTATAATTACCTATCCCAGCAGAGAATATTTGAACTTTGTACACAGATCACTCATCAGCCTCTTTTTATCTGCCCCCTCCCTTCATTACTTCGTATTGTCCAGGAACCTCTTAATAGATTAGATGTAGTTGAGTTAGTATATGCATAGTGTTGACGAAATATTTGAAATAATTATCTGTGATCTATTTGTCATCATTCAGAAACTGGAGGCACAGCTCAGAGATGTAGCTTATGGAACTAAACAGTTCAAGATCGGAGCACCTGCAGAATCGGTACTGTATCAAATTACTCTTATCGATATATATTTTCTATATTTGTCTACATTTTATAAATGGTTTCTTGCATGTAGGTATAATTATATACAATATATGTTTGAAATTGTGAATTATGGAATATTCCTTTAGTCATCCCTGGCTATATGTTTATTAATGCTGGAAAAGGGCCTCTGTCAACGCCACTTGACATAGGTCAAATGGTCAAACATTTGTAAAAAAGAAAAAAAAAGCTTCTTTTCCAATTGATTTTTTATCACTTCCTTTCCAAAAAACTAGTTTGGGTTTATATTTCTATACATTTTGGTCTTTCATATCATGGGGATTCGAATTTACTTTTATCGTTGAAGACTAGTACATTTACTTTCAAGTGCCAGTTATCATATATATATTTTAACAGAAGACAATCTGCATTGTATGTCTTGGATGTAGCTGTGTTGTTTTATCTTATGTTTGTTGTTGCTAAGTAACCATTGTTTTCATCATTTCAGTTGGAGGAGGAAACTGTTGAATTTGACGGAACAATTCACCTGGAGAGGGGACAGAATCTCTTTGAAATACACGTTCAGAAGGTAAAACTGATTCTTTGTTGGCGAAATTCCAAAATACAATGATAGATGTGCACCTTCAATAGGGATGAGTGAAAATATGGAAACAACCACAGTAAATTACAATAATTTTCTTTAAAATTAGAGTGAATCCATTTTGATCACTTAAATAAAACCAATAAGACCACCTGAATGACTGGAAGAAATAGCTGTGATTAGTAAGGTGGTTACTTAACCACCCTAAAACAGTGATAAACATATTATATTTTATGTTCGTCAATACAAATTGATTTTAAATACTGTAAACAGGGAAATTTTCTCCCCCATTTTATTTTCACCCCTTTCGCCCTCATCGCTAACGGGCGAATTTAAAACTGGGCAAATCCAAAATGGTAAATTCATTGAAAAGAATTAAGACGAGACTGGGCGAATTTAAAACGGAGCAAAACTGTTCACAAATGGATTGAGGCAAAATTAACACGAATATAACCCTGTATACAGTACATGATTTTTTAAATGTGAGATGTCCTTTACAACAAGGTTATCTTTAGTACTGGGTGGTTTTTAGTGAAAAATTCTCTTTTACATGAGATGTACCGCAGGAAAAAGGCATTCAAGATTGCACTCTTTACTGTGTGAGAAAATGTTAGACATTTAACATTTTGATATTTTCAATAATGACCATGGGAAATGATAGTCTTTGGGAGTGAAATTAAGTTATTGACTTTTTTTCTGAGAATATATTAATTTATCCTAAAAATTATATCAAAATGTGACTTTTAACCTTTGGGGGCTAATTTACTGTAGAGACATCAAAATTTCAAACTTTGTGTATTTACAGGTCAATCTATCACACGAGGCAATTAAGATACTCAACGACGAGGAGCCATCAATTTTCTGTACCTGGGAATTCTTTGAGTTTGAGATCCAATCCACTCCCGTTCTTAAAGGTCCAAGACCCGACTACGATTTTACATCACAGTATGTTGTCAAGGTGGATGACTTCTTCCTTCATCATTTACAAAAGGTTTGTACAGAACTGTTTTTTTTTTTGAGAATGAAATTTAAAGTCCCTTAACAAAATTTAAGAATTTGATTATTTATCATTTTCACATTATTTTGAACACATTTCTCATTTTTAGCTCACTTACAAAGGTATACGGAGCTTATGCTATCGCTTCTTTGTCAACATGTCCACCAGTTGTTGGCACTTATATCATGAAGTTTCTCTTATCTTCTATGATATATAGATTGACAGGACTTGCACCGTATGATGTGTTTATACAGTAGAGTCGGTCTATAATGAATCGGCTTTAAGCGAATTAAGTGCTATAAAGAAGAGGAATAAAATCCCCAAAAAGAATTACTTTTTATCTATATATGCAGTAATTCTGATGCTTAAAACGAAGGATGCCTGTAACGAAGTGAAAAATCAATCCCCCTTTGACTTTGATATAGACCAACTCCACTGTATGTGATAAGTTGGAGGTAACTCTAGATGCAGTCGAAAACCCATGAACATGTTAAAAAGACTCAAATTAATGTTTGAAAACATCCAATGAAGTGAACTTTGTAATCTCGGATTACTCTACGTTTTACAAAAGATATTACAAAATCATGTGGGCCTCTGTAATTGATGGTTAACGTGTTCGACTGCGAATAGGAAGATCTGGGTTTGAGCCGCATCAGCGCCACTCCGCGGTTGGCCGTCCTTGTCCTTCGGATGAGACAGTAAAAACCAAGGCCATGTGTCACAGTAGGTGTTGGCACGTTAAAGAACCCTCCCTGCTCTACGGCCAGCAGTGCTGAGCATAGGCAAAATTTGTAGTCCTTCACAGGCACACGGTGACGTCTCCATATGATTGAAATATTCTTGAGTGGGACGTTAAACAACAATACCATACCATACAAAATCATGTTCATGTATTTCTTGTCCTTGGACCTACTTATCAAGATAAAGTTAGTATGCCCACACTTCGTTAGTAATAGGCTTAATTAGTTCCGTGTGTCCATCCATCCATCACACTCAACTCTATCAAATATACCACGGTTGTAGATGAAGTTAATTAGGTCAATTTGTTTTATATTTTACAGGAATCCTGTACTCTGGAGCTACACCAGTCCTTTGGTCAGGACTTTAAGACTGTGGCAGCTTGTCAACTACTGTTTAAGGACATATTTGACAAACCTCACGGCAGGATTCATGGTACAGCTGCTCTTACGGGTAAGGTTCTCATGTAACAGTGATCTCATGAATTTAGATATGGAGGATTGATCCCCTGTTAGTGTCAAAGGTGTTTGTAAACTTGGAACAGTGCGACCTCACTATTAAGACCACCCAAGTGACTGGCTAAAACTGGTCTGATTAGTGAGGTGGTCTCCTAAGTGAGGTTGAAATAGCCTAAAATAAAGATAAACAGACTGAATATTGGTGATCTTAATAGCGAGGCGGTCTCCTAAGCAAGATGTTCTTTTGGTGAGTTTCCTCTGTGAGTCTTTAGCTCACTTGGTAGAGTGATAGTTTCTTAAACTAGAGGACCTTAATTAAAATCCAGCCAGGGTCAGGCAATTTTTCACATTATTTTTATTATTTTTTTCACAGTATTTTTATTGACTCTTTAACATTGGAGCCCACTTTAGGTCTGAGATATTATCTATGACATTGAATATATTCTTGTCAAACCTGCGAAAGTACATTCAACGAGTTTGTGAATTGCTGTGATATTGATTATTTGATTGTGAATTACTGTGATATTGATTATTTGATTGTGAATTACTGTGATATTGATTATTTGATTGATTTCTCTGTTTCAGGTGTGAGCGTAGATGGAAATGGAATAGGATTCGGAACTGTGGAATACTGGATCCGACTGAGAGTTCCAATGGAACAGGCTCTTAGATTATACAAGGTGAATTTTGCTTCAATACAGATAAATGATAATCAAGAGTACATGTTAGCTCTGTTAGTATAATGACGATAAAATCAATCTGATGCCCTATCATATACCTGTACTCAAGTGCATCTATTCCTGTATTTGTGAGCACTATCATAAGTCTTAGAGAGTTCTCATCTTCTGACTGTGGGGGTTACAGTTTTTCCCGCCCTTCGGATGAGACAGTATAATCGGAGACACCATGTCCCAGTAGATGATCGTGTGTGTTAAAGATATCTCGCTACTCTGTGGCTCTGTGTCAAGCAAGGGCTGATAATTGAACCCCTTTACTGGCATTTGATAGCATTTCCATATGAGTAAGAGATTCTTTAGTGGAATATTAGACAACAGGAACAACTGTTTGTGTGTTTGTGTTGGTGATATTTCTGTTAGATTGGTATGCAGACTTGAGTACAGTAAATCTATTCTTAATCAAGAGAATTTCATTTTTCTACAATAATGCAAGACCTTTTGCTTTGGACAACAAATTACTCACATTTACACTTACATATAAGCATTTTTGTATTTAAACATTACCAGGAGAGAACAAAGGCACTAGGGTATATCACAACCAACGATAAAGCTGCCACTCAAGCCCTTCAGGCCCTCGATGAAAATGCAGCCATGAGACCTAAAGATAACGTCAACGAACTTCACATTAAATTGATCCGCTGTTCTGGACTCAAACCAAGGCGAGCGGGTAAGACCTGTAGTTCTCCTTTTCTGAGCTTCTGTGAAACTGTGAATTAATATTTGACAGGATTGTGACAGGTTTTGGTAACATCTCACAGATTCTTAACCAGTCTCCTTTACATGTATTGTATCATTGTGATGCCTGGGAAACTGTAATTTTTCTTTACTAAAGGTTCTTTGCACTTTATACTCTCATAAATGTACTTTGAAAAGATATCAGGTCATGTCATTTTTTTTGGAAATCAACAGAGTAAAGAAATAATTGGATTAGGTTATCTAAAAGCACTAAAAAAGACAAGTGTAAGTAACCTGCCTTCCTTCCCATTTACGCTTTAAAAAATGTTAACGTTGATGACATCACAATACCAGCACCTCAGTCAAACCTCAGACAAACATTAAAAGTGAATTGTTGTGTCACAAAACTTGACAGATTTTCCGCCAATGCAATGGGTATCATTTTGGAAATGTCAAATTAGATTATCATTTTTTTTAAGTCTTCCGAGTAAAGTTCTAAGAATTTTGAATGATGCATACTCATATTTGGTTATTTTGAAATCAACAGATGTACAGCCATCACCATATTGTGTGTATCAATTCTTTGACAACAACGACCATGACACGGTCATCATCAGCAGCTCAAACAACCCAGAGTTCAATGACCACAGGACCTATCCCGTACCCATGACTACAGACCTGGACACTTATCTGAAGACCATGGTGAGATATCAGTGTTTTTTTTATAGAGTAGAACCTGCTTAATTGTGTAGTCTATTTGTAAGTAAAAATTTATGCAGTCTTCTGAATCAGATGAATAACCATTTTACATGAAATCAAAGATACTTTTTCAGTGGCAATCATTAAGCTCTAATAACCAAGTGCCAACCCCACTGATAATAATACAATCAAAATTTTCTAAAATAGAGATTAGTCTCGTAAACTAAAAAGGTCATCTTCAATAGAAGAGTCTTCTTTTGAAACGTCATTAGCTAGAGGACTCATGTAAGAGACCACCCGGAACACAAGACTAATGTAAGTCTGTTAATAAAATATTTTTGATATTGAATTTTAAGTGTATACACTGCGATCCTCCATTATTAGAATGCAGTCAATGTTCCTATTTACTTTTTTCCTAGGTAACTTCATTATTTATTCTCTCATTTCAGCCTCTGAAGATTTTCGTCTTTGATGATACTGATCCAGAACAAGCGGCCTATCTTGGCATCGCTGATATTCCTCTCATCCCACTGGCCCACAACAAAGGAGTACAGGGTATATTTGAGTTGAAGTCGGCCACTGGAAGAGTCAACGGTACAATCGAGGTTGAACTGCGGTGGCAGTTTACATATGTTCCACCTAAAGGGTTGCCGTTCACGGAAGAGGTAAGATATTCTCGTTTTACTTCCTGTTCAGCTATAATTATCTAATTTTGTCCACTGCTAATGCAAATGCTGAAATTTTGATTGATTTTCTTGTGTAAAATTGTTTATCAATGGCTTACAGGTTCAGTTTAAATTTCATTTAAGTTGACCTGATATGGCAGTTATGGCCCGTACATTTATTCCTTCAAGGGATTTATAATGCTTTCCTCTTAATGCATTAATTAAGAAATATTGAATCTCTTATTCCCTTAAATTTTCAATAAGTAACCCTGTGAAGTGTAGAAAACTATATTTTTTATGCTATTTGATTTATAACATCTACATATCAATATATTAAATAATATTTCATTTTCAATATCTCTGCCAAAAAGTAGAAGTTAATGATGACACCAAATATGTTGTACTCATAACTACTTAATAATTAATATAACAGTCTCTTAACCCTTTCACCCCTAAGTATCAAAGTAGTATGCTCTTTCTATTGTGTTGGATGAGTCTATTATGGTCTGCAGTTATGAAAGGGTTAAATGAATACTTATTTACTTGATGAATGTACAAAATATCACCATAAACAAAACTAATAACTTCACTGACTAAACTTTTTTTTAAAACTTCAAGAAATTGAAAAGAAAAACTCAAATATATCATTGTTGAATTTATCAATGATGGTTCTAATAGAAAGTATGAATTCCTATTTCTCCTGTGTTGAGTAATGATAGCATGATTTTTTAGTTTTACCTGTAAAGTGAAGAATTTCGCCACTTTTGTTTTAACAGCCACCACACCAGGAAGTGAAGCCAGAAGAGCCAAAGAGACTAACTGACGATACCTTGTCTGCCACACCCGTCCAGCCCCGCCCCAGGATGGCAGCTAAATTTCCAGGAAAATCCGGTCCATCAGCAACCTCGACACCCATGCCCAAATCAACAAAAATGGACGATGAAACTCTGGCCGGGTTTTCACAGAGTATGGAAGACAGACCTACCACTCCTAAGGCAGGTTCTTCTTTTTTACATAAACTTCAGTTTCTTCTAGATAACATAGGAAATACTTATTCCCATCATATTACAGTCAACTCTCGATTTACCACCACCCAATTAACAGCCATATTCGCATACCGCAGTAAATTTCTGAAGAACGGATTTCCAACTGTTAATTACTCCCATTAAACTGCCATATTTGCACACTGCGATCCGCCACTGTATTTTCAAACCAAATATTAAAACCCATTGAGTTTCACCCAATAGTATCACTATTGAACATAGATAGATCAGACTTGCTACTAAACTGCTTGATCGTTTGAGATACAGGTTTACTTTTTCTTTAGTTCTGATAACTAATACATATGCCGTAACATTTATGAAATTTTCTGAGAATTCGAGTTAACTAACAAGTGAAATAAAAAAGCCAATATAACCAAATATCGTTAATTTTCTGCCAATATCTTTAGTGAGTGCCAACTCGACCTATCGCCATATTCGTTATAAAGCCATATTTGGGAAAAACAAAAGGAGGCGGTATAATGAGAGTAGACTGTATATCAGTTGAGAGAGGTTAATAGAATGAAACCTTCCAAAAAGAAAAAAAAAAAACCTGTCATATAGGTCACCTGTCTTGAAAGACCACATACACCTGTGGCCTCTGTGACAGAATGTTCATAGTATTGTCCTTTATGCCATTTTGTTTCCCACCTATAGTCAGCTCTTGTTTGAGCTTCCCTGGAACCTGGAATCAACAGTTGATTATGTGAGAAATATATCCAGTTTACCTGTGGAATGCCAGTGGTCTCTCCCTAGATCCATATTATGAGGGTTCTCCCCTCCACCAATAAAAAAAATGACCACCATCATAGGACTGAAGAATTGTTGAGTTTGGCATAAAGCAAAATAAACAGTACAAGCTTTAGGCCACCTGTCTTGAAAGACCACTGCCATAATCAAAGTTTCATTCACAATATATATTTTCTCTCTCTATTGCTTTCAGATATGCCTATCGAAAAAAAAACAATCATGGAAGATTCTATTTTTTTTTCATTGGCATAAATTCTTACTTGTTATTGTTTTTACAGAGAGCACCAAGGAGAAAAATGGATTTGTCCAGGGAAGAGGCTAATGGATCCCTGGTCAATGAAGCCGTCTCTAAAGCGGTATCGGACATCATACCTACTAACATGTCAGCCACAGTGGAGACTCTTCCTAGTCAGTATATACTATATGTAGCAGTGTTTTCCCTTCGTTTTAACAGAACAGGCTTGAAAGTGTATCAAACAGGCCAAGATGGGGGATCTGGGGGTGAATTGAATAGGCCAAGAAGGGGGATCTGGGGGTGAATTGAATAGGCCAAGAAGGTGGGGTCTGGGGGTTCTCCCCACAGAAAATTTTTGAAACTTAAATTTGAACCAGTCAGAAAATTGTTTGAAACGGTCAATTTGGCCGCCAGCCGGTTCTTAGGGAAAACACTGTGTAGGGTTTAAGACTCCTTCAGAACCAATATTGTTGTTGTTGTTATTGTTGTATTAATGTTAAACATCCCACTCAAGATTCTTTCACTTAAATTGAAACTTCAGTGTATGCCAGTGAAGGACTGCAAATCTAGTTTTCTCTCTCTGTTAGTTCTCTAGATGTTATTCAAATCGTACCAGCTTTATGAAAGGTACTTGTTGGATGTATGTCTTAATCACCCTTGAAGTGAAAGTATAGTTTCCCTGATCCTTCGGAATATATTTGATGTTCAGAACATAATTTGAATAATGCCAATATGGGGAAGAATTTCATCGCCATAAAAGTTTGTCATCAAATATATTATTGAGAAAGAGGGTGTTTTTAGACTTGTTATTATGCAAGATATTTACATGTCTACATATAACATGATCCTTGTTATATACATTTGTTACATAAGCATAGGAGTATTTCATTATAAGACACCATCATATTAAATGATGATACTTGATACTGGCTGCAAAAGCCTGTTCTACAGTTAGGCATATACCACTACAAGATATATATAGAGGTATCAGGACTTTTTTGTGTATATGTATCTGAGTGCTTAGATAAAGGCCTTAATTTCTCCCACAATTGGACAGTTCTGCAGACAATGCTTACCCT
>JACSZP010026461.1:0-37724 GCA_016161895.1 Pinna nobilis
CCCCTAATAAATTGGGAGATGTCCCTATTTCTTTTATAATATTTTGATGATTTGTAAATTTTGTAAGAAAACATGCATTTTCCTCCTGAAAAACAAAAATTTTCCAATTAATTCCTTGTAAAATTTAGAGTCTTCCCCATGAGATTGAAAAATCTCCCCATTGAAGCTTTTACAAGTAGGCAAGTTTGTTAAGTGCTGAAAGTTTTCATTTGTAAGATGATTTCTGCCGTAGTTGATGCAGCTTTTTGTCACGACTAAAATGAAGATCACAAAATTAATTAGAAAAAAAAATCATGTTGCTGTATATCTGATTTGCTCTTAACATTTAGTCTGCTATTGGATTTTTGTAATCTCATTTTTCTGTCTTCCTTGTTACAGGTTTTGGATGGTTTAGGCTTGGGACCCAAGGGGCCACCTATACCCCCAGCAGCATCGTTTGCTGTGGTGCCTTACCCAGTCAAAAGAAGAGCACCTCCTGTCAGTGAGTTTGGAGGCCGTTACCTGTTTGTTGCATCCTCCCCAGATGATCCGTAAGTAAAGACAAAGGATTAATTAAGTCTGAATTATTCATTAGTGATTGCTCTCTATCCATATCTGGGTTATTTGCACATTGTGTAATCTCAGATGGCTGTCTCTTCTTATTAATATCATTTGAATTAGACTTAATTTAAAGCTAACTAAAATGTAATTATCAATTGAGACCATTGATATTCATTCTAATTTACCAAAATCTAGACTAGAAAAAAAAAAGGTCACAAAAAAGAGACAACCGCATTTATCATACTTTGATTCAATCACTTACCAATGTGGTCTAAATAATGAGATTCTATTGGACTGATTTTTATTCTTTGATCCCTGAAACTGTGTTTATTTATTAGAGATGCTTTGGGGCTTTTATTTTATGATCCATGACTTTAGGGACAGACCTGAATGATATTAAACAAATGAACTACACAACTAATTTATTGAATTGTAGAAACATTGGGGTAACAGAACCTAAGGATTTAGAACCAGAGGAGGAAAAGTCAGTCACCCCAGATAAGGGGAAAGACGAACACACCACTCCCACAAAGGGAAAGGGTAAAGGAGCAAAGGATGACAAGAAGGATGACAAGAAAGAGAGAAAAAAGAGTGCAGAAAAGAGAGGAGGTACTAAGACTGCCTCCAGAAGGAACTCAATGCAGGTGCCCTCTCCCCCACCAGGGGCCACAACTCCTGTATCTGATATTGACAACTTTAGGTAAGTGTAGCAGCGCACGTTTTCCAAGTTGAGGCCTTATGTTTGAATGTTAACATACTTGCATGTCATCCCATTAATCAGAAAATGCATGTTGCCTAATCAAAATTTGAGATTTGAACAATGTACTTGTGTGTTTAGTCAATTTGAATCCTTCTTCTTTGTATAACATTCCAAATCACTGTTCACCTCTCTGAACATTTTAGTTCCAGACTTAGCAGTCGTTAGATATTGAACATGGTAGTTCTCTGCAGTTTGCACAGGAATCTGAATGATTCTAGTAGCAGGTTTGATGATAGTTAGACTTCTCTCAGTAGACCTAGTTAGTACACTGTTGTGTTGAAAATCTTAGCCTAGGTCATGCAACTTGTAGTGGCTCAAAATGAGACCATCAAGGATTCTCATTGGCGATTTGTAAGATTATGACTTTTAAATAATGGAGTTTATAAAAACAACAGAATTTGTCTGGAAAAAATGAGTAATTCTGGTATATTTTTTTATTTTTGGACTTCTGCTTGTATCATTAATCTTTGTTCCTGAGCATGTGTTAAAGCACATGTACATACGTATGCTTGGCATTGCAGCGCGATCTAAATGTGCTTGCTTTACGTTAATGATAACAATGCCTTTAAAAAATGCGAAATCGTGTTACAGTAATACAATAACCTGTGAAATGTATTTGAATTGTGTTGTATCTAGTGAGGTGTATAAACTAATGAGGCCAGGTGTTGAAAGCTGACTGCTTGTAACGTCCCCTTGTTTTTCTTCCCCCTCCTCTGTTCCTTGTAATCCACTCATGAAATACCAATTTCCGTCAATTAGGCACCGTTTTTCATGTTTAAACTCTAAATTCTCTCCCCCCCCCTAAGATGCATGTAGGCATCATTTCCTTTATTTCTGACCATGTCATTTAGATAGCAGTCAGTCTTCAACATCTTGATCATTTTTACCTCAGTCATAGAGGTATGCCTTGTTGTTAACCTCTTTCTAACCTGTCCGGATTTTTCCCAGAATACCTTGATTAGTTGTCTTTCTGCATGCTGATGCATACCATCTCCTTACAGCACGGCAGGGGAAGGGCTGGCTATCAGTGAAGCCAAAACACCCAAGTAAGTACAGACGTACCTAAAACAATCATTGTACTCAGGCACAGGGGTGACACCAAGTACCATGGGGTTAAAATTCTCCATGTTCCTTCTAAAATAAAAGAATTTAATTAAGCTTTCTTTTAGAATTTGTCTGTTTTAATTATGAAACAGAGATGGGTTCAAAAATTCAAATTGATAGAAATTAGAATTCTTTACATGATATTCACTTTAACCATCAAAATTTTACCTTGAGTAGCATAAATACTTATGTATATTTTCATGGAATAAATGTCTGCCTATTATTAATTGTATTAGTAGCAAAACCTGACAGGCTAATGCTACTTCCTGACTAGAGTTATCTCCCTGTAAGCACTTTGGTAACACTATGCACATTGATGTGTTCTAACTCTACTTTATCTTACAAATGATTCACTCGATTCTATTGATGTGAAATATCATAAGTGATATGAACAGGAGTATGAATTGATGCAAGGCTCTTTAAGTCATGTGAAAGGCTATTTGATATTTGAACTTCTTTAAGTGGGTGGTACTACAATTTGACATGGGTCCTCTTTATATATATGGAAACTTGTGTTAATTTCATTACATCAGACTCAAAAAAAGTATGAGAAAAATGTGGACAATGTTTTAAATTGCTTTTACTGAAAATGTTTAATGAACAAATGAGTGATTTGCCTTATCCAAACTGGCTATTTAAGTAACCTTTGCTTTCTTTGTGTATATATGATTTATACCTTTGTCGTGTTGTATTGACCAATGTTTCCCTTAAATTTGAATATTAAGATGTTATAAATAAGATCAATAAATCTTTGCACTGCACTTTAGTTCTATTGTGTGATCTCTCCTCTCTCTTGATTGCCTTTTCATCTTGCACTTTTGCATGTGTTCACCACTTAATAATCATTTGTTAGAATGACAATTACAGAGTTAACTCCCCTTTTTCTTTAGCGAATCCAGGAATGAGACCCAGTTATCGTGAGAACCGTTTAAAATATTTATAACAGGAATCATATACCAAATATAGGCTAGAGAGGCAACGATAGTGATTTTCAGGAATAAATTCTTTTTATTATGATTTTAATTGGCTTTTACAAAAAATGAATTCACATATGAAGTACTTAATAACATTAATAGCATTGCAACTTGCAATTTCAATTTATAACTTTATAACTATAGCAGATTGTGTGCTTTACACAAGTTGCCTCCCCTGCTGTTTATGATTCTTTGTTGCATCAGAAGAAAGTAAAATGGTGTCTGTAAGTCTATTGTCTGACTAATGTATTCATACACTGTAAGTGGTACTTTGAGGCATATGGTTAAAGTAGGGACAAACCCACATGGTGAAATAGGAGGAGAACTAACATATGCCACAAAATAAAATGTACATTGCAAATTAAATCTAAAACACAACACAACATACTTATACATGTATATCTAATGTTACACAGTCTGTATCGTAAATTACACTATATGTTGATGACACAATATCTATGTTGTTGTCATGGTAACTCTCTTTTGGTGTCAGTATACTCTGATTGAATATGGTACTATGGACAGTAAATGTACTTCAAGGTCACTCTGGAAGTCAATAAGGCATGGTGTATATAAGTTTACATGTGTATATACAACTTCAAATTAAAACTAAGAATATCAAAGATTATCTGAAATCTTAAGTAGCTTGTGTGTCCTGATTATGTCTGACATGCAGAATTAAGGCACAACACCATTTAGACAGTAAAGTAGGTCAAATGTTCACAATGGGTATTGTAAAGTTGTTGTAATATTTATTGACAAAAATTTGTAAAAAAAATAATGTCAGTTTGATCAATTTATCATTATAGTAAAAGATGTACACATTTAGAGTGTGTGGCATATTTTCCATTTGTAGTCTTACAAATTATGAGGTATGACTCTAGGTTGTTTATGTAAATAGATTTTTATTCAATTGAGATAACTAATTTTACTCGGAGAAGTAACAATTTTTTGAAAACTGTGAAGTAACATTAAATCTCCGTGTGATGTGTTATTTGATCCAGGAATAATCTCTTCCTTTTTTAACTATAAACAGGTTGTCCATATTCCGTTGGGTCATTCCAAGTAATGGTGAGGTGGTACTGAGGCTGAGATTCCAGTCAGAGGAGCTCGGTCAGTTTGACCAGACACTGAACTTTGAAATTGTTGGCACTCGCAGGAGATACCAGTTATACTGCCGTGGAATATGTGCCTTCCCATCCATCAGCAGAGAACCAAGGTAGGTCCATCTAATTCCAGGAAAACAACTCCTTGTACTGATTATACTGGAGGTATATAGTTCTATCTAATTTGATGGACAGACACTCTTTCTACTCGTAAAACTTTAAAGTTTGTGTTCATTTGATGTGTTGTTAGCCCTGGAAGAGTAAACTATATCAAAAGCAAACTACAAAACCAAAAATTAGTTTGCTTCTATTTTTATCGAGACTATATGTATGTATAGTTGTCATGTACTGACATAAGTCTATTGATGGTACTTATACCTTGGGTTGTCTCTGTGAGAGAGAAAGTGTTATTGCTCCTGTAAGTGGGATTAATGACATACTTTTCAGCTATAAGTCATCTTTGCAGAAAATTCTAACATATTTTCTTCTTTTTTTACAGGATAGTATTCCCCAATCGTAAGAAGAATAAGAAGACTGACGAGATCGTAAATAAGAAGTACATTCTGTCTACTGAAGTGTTTGAATTTGGTCCTTTGACACCCAGCAAGAACCGTGCTGAGTAAGTCAACTTGTTATAATTTCTGAATAAAGCTTGTCACATCATAGTGATACTGCTGATGGGACTATAAGAGATGGATTTTAAGATATGAAATCTTGTCGTCTAAGGCTTGTTCACGAGAATTTCAACAAATGTTGATCTAATCAAAATATGACTATTTTTTACTATGTAGATGGATAATGAAATTGCACCTGAAATGTTGCAGATCATAATAGTTGCCATTTTCATAAGACAAGGAAAGAACACAATTTTGTGTACAAAAAAAAAAAAGACAAGGAAAGGGATGGGGTTATATAAAAGCTTTAACATTGACCTCTGTCAATTTATCATTAGGGAATCTGGTAATATTTGTATTCCATAAGAGCTAAATAAGTTCTTAATTGTTTGTTACATATTCCCAGGTTTTCAGAGAATAATTTCAACTCCATTAACTATCAAATGATAACAGAATTTAGTACTCATGAACAAAGGAATGTAGGTGCCCTACCCTGATTAACTGTTGCTATGGTTTCTATTTTCCAGTATGAAGGGCGGTAGATTCCCAGAGAACATGGAGAAGATCACCATCTGTAACACTTCTCCACTGGAGGCAGACATCAGCTTCTGTTATCTGAATGACAGTAAAGGAGACACATTCCTACTGGAACCACCCAACATGATCCTGAAACCCGGAGAATCACAGCCACTCACAATCTGGGCCTATCCCAGAAGTCAAGGACCTTATGAAGACACCATAGTATGTTGTATCCGAGAAAATCCGGAACCTGTCACCTTCAATGTCCGCTGTGATGCCTTCCTGCCTTTCTTGGAGCTTGACAAGAAACAGTTCCACTTTGACAGCGTTCTACTCCATAGGTATGTTGATATCAAAATGGCAGACAACCCTCGCTAGAAAGGGTACATGGTCAAAGTAAATTGGCTCATATTTTCTGTTCAGAAATGCAAAATCTGAAATTTGATTTGGTCGCTACAGTACTGATCAAATTGTCATAGCCTGGAACTTAACTTATTTAAGGCCTATTTGCCTGTGGTCAGAGGGCATATGTTAAGAATGAGCCCTGGGTAGTACCTGTGGTATCTAAATTCTTATCCTTACTTTGTAAATGTAGAACTAATTTGATAGGCTGTCAGCCAGCCATATATAGTTTAGAACATTCAGCTAATGTTAATGCCTGTAGTTGTTGTAGTTGTTTAGCTTATGTTAGTGCCTGTTTCTTGTAGAAAAGACACCAAAACAATTTACCTGAGGAACACCACACAACTTCCCGTCAAGTGGAAGCTGACAGGATGGGAGAACCTAGGTGATGACTTTACAGTAGCCGCTGACAGCGGTGTCGTGGAGCCGCTGTCTGAGTACCCGCTCCATGCCTACTTCAGAGCCATGAAACCAGTCACAACAACCAAGAAGATGATCAGGCTAGAGGTACAGGCTTGTTATTATTCTGTCCTAGAGCTTAAATGTTCAATATGTAAGATGTGGAAGGGCAAGATAGTTTAAGTGTTATATGAAGTTTTAGATATTTAAGAAAACAGCATCAATTTATTTGATTTTTCTCTTCCAATTCAGTTGTAAATTCTGACTATTTTTTTCCTACAATGGGCTGCGTCATTTGTATTTATCAAAATTATGTGGCTAATGAGCCTCTTGTATTTGCCATACCTTTTATTTTTGTATCCATTATGATCTGTTCTATCAAAGACATTTCATTATTTTATTTTGGGGAATAATTGCACTATATATTGATCTTTTTGTCTTTCAGGTCTCAGATATGCAGGATATTTTAGGCAATATCCACATGGAGAGTATCCAAGTGATCGCAGAGGCGTATGACATTGCTGTGGACTTGATATTCCAGAAAGGTAAGAGTTTGTGAGCAGATGAAGCAATAGGATACATGAATAGTCAGTGGATGCACTTATAATTATCTTTACTCTGCAGTAGAGTGCTTGTTTTTAGGATATGGGTTCAAGCCTTGGAGGGGCCAGCTGTCTGTTCATGTCCTTCAGATGAGATTTGTCCAACCTTCTCTTTCTTTATCCATCCATTCCTTTGTATATTTATCCATCTCCTTATCTGTCCGTCTGTATGCGTATTTGTTTGATTTCTAAATAATTTTGATAATATGCAAGGGTTTACAACTGAAATATGAATTCCATTACATCCATCATGAACATTTCTTGTAAACTCAAAGGTGAAGATTAAAAACATTATAATAATGAATTTTGCCATATGTCATCACATCTTTTTTATTTGCAGGAAATGATGGAGGTCTGGACTTTGGAACAGTCCGTGTAGGGGCAGAAGAAAAGCTCACTTTACAGCTCAAAAACAAAGGCAAATTTGAAGTACAGTACAAGTAAGGTTCCCTCTTTCTATTTATCACTGTTGCTACCTACAAGTCATTCCTTTTCACTGTATGAATATTATCTTCAGCTACAGTTGCACATTTGAGCCTGGGGCTGAGCACCATAAAACTAAAGAACTTACTGAACTCTGGGAATTATCTCAAATTCAGCTTCTCAACCAATCAGAATTTAGTATTAGCTGGATTTGAGTAAATTCTCAGGCTTAAGAAAATTCTCAGATTTTATGGTGCCAGACCTGGATGTTTTATCATGAAATTTCTTTTGGTCAGAAACCATGTTATGTTATAAGTGTTATGTCCTGCCCATACCTACGTTCAGTTATACAGACTCAATATGACTGATTTGGTGATGTGTACGATCCTAGAATAGTATAATTATGTTTATAGGTTATGTGTGACCTGCTGAAGAATCTTTTTGCTAATTTCTCCTGTTTATAATTTCAGCTTCATTTTGGACAACTGTGATCCCAACAATCCAAACCCAGGAGATCTGTTTGCCATTAATCCAATCAAGATGACCCTTGACCCTAATGGCCGCCAGCAGCCTGTGACTGTATCCTTCAAATCCAACAAGGAAGTCCACATCAAAGACCAGCCAATCCTTAAATGTCAGGTGATAGAACCACGGCGCGGAGAAGGTGGGGAACTTATAGCGGTGATCCCAGTCAGAGTGTCAGCGGAGGCGGAATTTGCCAAGTAAGCAGATTTTCACAAAGCTCAGTGTTTACCAAACACTGTGCAGCCTCTTTAATCTGTATGTTTTTTGTCTCTAGGTGAATTGTTAGGGTAAATGAAGCATCTGGGTTACTGGAATGACCTTTCAAAATTGTGTAATGACCTTTTATAATTGACCGATCACATTTGCAGAGAGGTTCCTTTATTTGATACAGGTATATTATTTTTTTCTAACAAACAAAAATTTCATCTCGAGCCCTTATAAGTTGGAATACTTATTTAAATTCGTACTTCAAATTTCATTTCATTCCACTGGATCTTCCTAAATATGACAACATTTTATTTTCAGATATTCCATCTCTCCCATAAATGATATCAACTTTGGTGCACTACTGGTGAACAACAAGAAGACCAAACAGTTCACCCTGTACAACACTGGAAAGCATGAGTTTAAATATCAGATCAGTCTTATGCAGAAGGAAGCACCAAATCAACATGCTCAAGTCAAAACCAACCGACCGTAAGTTATTTGTGATAAAAAGCTGTGATTTTCTTTCTTTTGGCCTTGTCTTATTTTGGCTTAAACTCATACAGACTTAAATACACATGAACACTTGAAAAGTTGTTGAAGCCAGTGTAAATAATATTTTTACTAGGTATACCCCTGCATTTCTGTTGTTTAGTCACCGTCCAACATTACATCCTAATGATTTCATATTAATTATCAACTTGTTTGGATGTAGTTGCTGATCTTTCTCTGTCGGTTTTGATGAGAATTGTTTCCAAATTTGCCTGTGGACTCATGGCGGATGTGATTGGTCAGCAGGGGAATCTTACTCCTCTATGACACCTGATCCCACCTCTGGATTGTCAGAGGTCCGTGTTTGTCCAATATTCACCAAATTCATATATTTTCTCTTGATTCTTCTGGCAATCAATACTATGGTATCTGTGATTTTCATATTTTTGGTTCCTGAAAACAGTAACAAGTGTATGTTCCTGAGAAATCAAATTTTACAATAGGTCTGATGTTTACTTTTAACAGAGGGTCTAGAATTGTTTTGGGATAAGATATGTTACTGTTTAAGAAAGTGGCATGATAATCCCTCAAACCGAAGCTTATGATTTAAAAAAAAAAAGATATCTGTTAAGCATTTTGAGATGTTTTGATTTTCATTTTTTATTACCTTACAGACCGGTCAAAGATAATCGTAGAAGTAGATCTCGTGATGGATCCAGCTCTGGTAAATCTGTGGCCAGACCACCAAAGAAAACCGACTCTGTCAGGTATGTCTATGTTCTGTAGTTGTGATTTACAGATAGCAGCACTATGTAGATTTGAACTCACTTCTCTGAATTGAGATTCATAGTTAGTAGCACCATGTAAATTTTAACTCACTTTTCTCTGAATTGCAATTCATAGGCAGTAGCACTATGTTTGTAGATTTGAAACAACCATGTAGATTTGATCTCACTTTTCTCTGAATAGTTATTTGCATATAGTAGCACTGTAGATCTGTGTAGAGCTCTCTGAGTGACTGTCATCTTGTCTTGTATCTCTATGTAACACAGTAAAGCTAGGATGTGAATTTTTAGAATGTAACAAGTGATTGCTTAATTACTGTCTATCACTAATGCCTTGTATGCACATAGAACTAATCATTAGAATTGTTTATCTGTATGAAACAGAACTCTTTCCTAGTGAGGATCATCTCATGCCCAATATCTCTAGTAGTGTCCTTACAGCTGCAATGAATAGCACTCACACTTAAAAGCTTTGATTTCTGTATTTCATATATACTTTCTGTCATCAGTATGGTGACTTTTGGGGCTGCCGTGGCTCAGTGGTTAGCATGTTTGCCTTGTGACTACCAGGTCATGGGCTTGAATCTGTGCTGCGCTGCAGTTGATTGTCCTCTCCCCTTTAGATGAGACAGTAAAAACCGAGGCCCCACCTTACAGGTGATGTCGGCACATTAAAGAAACCTAACTGATCAATGGCCATAAGTGCTGAGCATTAACCATATTTGTAACACTTGACTGGCATATGGTGGGGTTTCCATATATACGTGAGAGATGCTTGAATGGGACGTTAAACAACAGTACAATCATCAACAACATTGACTTGCTTTTAAAGTGGGAGAAAGAAACCTTGCGTGATCCTATAGTCATTTTAATGCATGTTTTTCCTTCCTTTATAAGTAGTGGCAATAACAGTCTTAGTAAAGCTGGCTTAATTGATCGCACAGCCTCTCGCACACTACAGCCATCTACGCAAACTAACCGTCGAGGCGCCGGCCATCACAGGTACCAAAGCAGCAGATCATTATGGTTGCAGCGCCTCCTGTTTTATTCATTAATGATTAATTCAGTATTCCTAAGTTGATATTTTTGTGTTATTTTTGTACATACAGTCAAACCTAGATATATTGAAACCAAAGGGAAATTAACTTCTTTTCTTTTAAATAAAAAGGGGAATTCAGAATTTCTAGGTTAAAATAGTAATAAAATTATCTAGCCAGGAAATTCAAATCATTTCAAATAAAGTAAGATTTCAATTTATCAGTGTTCAATATACATGGGTTCCACTGTATTTTCTTGTTGCTTTCTATCCTTTTATTGCACCTAGTTTTCTGTAATTTGTGTCGGCACTTCAGTTTTACCCGTTATTGTACTATTTTTGGGAACATCGGAGTATTGGTGGTAGTTTCAACCACATTCATCAGAGTATATATGTACATGTATATACCAATGTATTGTAGACTACATGTTATAATTTAAAACATATCTATGCTTCATTTTTTTGTCTTTTCTGAAATGTCACAAAATATAGTATAAAATGCATGTGGCATTGCTATCGAAGCTTGATGTAGTTTTGCCATCTATGTATCATGCTACTCTTGTACAGGTTTTGGTCATTGTGTAATTGCATTCTCTAGTTACATGGCATATCTCTTTATTTCATTTTACTAAACATTTTGGTCAAACCTTTCAGATATGGTCTTTTTTTCAGGAATGTTGATTTTACTCAGAAAAATGTATGAGTTCTATTTCAAAATTTTCAAATTTGTTGGATTGATATTTTATTTTTACCTTAAACATAAGCCCTTTGTCCATTTAAAAACTATGTTACAACTTGTTATTATTATACCTCATTGATTAAAGACAGTTGGTGATTGGTTGAGAGCTGTCATGTGTCAGGGTGACAAAACATCATGTATCCCTCGCGTGCGTAATATTACCCTCGCATGCAGAGGTCATATTTCCCTCTTGCAAAAACCCTTGGAGTTTATTCGACAAAGTTGTCGTTCGTGTTACGGTACCGCCTGAGGTATTACGAATACAAAACTCACATGGAAGGTAAATGACTATAATAGCAAAAGCAGCTTTCACGAAGCGAACTTACAGTTAGATTTTGTCTAAAGCGATACTGTATAGGCCTACGTGGAGACATTACTCTCAAATTTCATCCCCTCGGTTGATTTAAGACGGTTGATAGAGTTGGTTTAGTACCGTCATTCATAATTTCCTTCATCTACATTTGCAACATTACAATGTACGTCACATCTACATTGTGACGTCATAAGCCCAGACAAAAACTTTCAATGAATAAATGTAAACAAAGCGCTGTTCATTCTAAATTTGTGGTTTCTGAAGGAGATAGTCTTTACTAATTCTGTATTTCGGTATAATAAACAATTTATTGCCCTGATTGGAGGGATATATGACGATTTGTTTACCCGCGACATGTCATATTTCCCGAGGGGGCTCTGCCCTCGGGAAATATGACTTGCCTTGGGTAAACAAATCGTCATATATCCCTCCAACCAAGGCAACAAATGTATAATATATCAGTATAGTTTGTCATTCACAATATTTGTAGCATGTTTAATGTAAAACAGAAAATGAGCTTATAGACTTACATATGACCAGGAGAGTCATCTATTTTATGATGTAAGCACTCAGGATGAATGTTCTCATTATCTGTCATGTGACATTTTACAGACAAGAGGGAGGTGCTGGACAGTCACGTTTACAGTTTAAGATGTTCACGCTGACCCCAGCATTTGGAATTATCTACCCTGATCATAACCAGATCATATATGTGGAGTGTGCTGCAGAACAACAGGGCCGATTTGATGAGGTAAGAATTCCTTCAGCACCCTTAGGAGATTGGATAATGATCTCTCCCTTGATTACCAGTGTAAGACTAAGTTTACCAGTGTTTGACAGTAGTGTGAGATTTTTCTATCCTATACTATGAGAGACGTCAAAATGCTTAAGCTGAATCTACGAAAATGTGAAGAATTTTTTTGAAGAAATCTTGTACGTTTAATCCAAAATAACCATTCTTTAAGAGCTTGGGAGGGGTAGTGAGATTTCTACCTTGAGGCTAAGATTTATGGACTAGGACTCAGCAGAACTTCATCATAGACAGTGACTCTCGTCCTCTAAATGGAATTTCACTATCGCACACACATCATGGTGAATGATCCTATGATTATATATCACCTCAGAGGTGTCAGCATTCTTTTGATCTAATATGCCAATCTCTCTCATCTTCTCACTCCTTTTTTATAGGGTTGATAGTGCTGTAGCTCTAAATCAAAGTGTAACAATACATTGACAAATATATTTTTTCTGGGTCAAGGGAAATGGTATGACATTCTTTCAAGGTCACAAAATCTTGGTAAAGGTCAGTATAGTAAGTTGTATTGTATACATGTATTCACATGGCATGTTTCTTGATTACATAAGTCTGTGAAGAGAATTAGACATACCTTGTGAGCGTTATTCATTTTCAAAGGACTTCGGAAAATTATTGGGGTTTTTTTTTTTGCTCACTTGTGTGTTTCTTTTACAGGAGTTAGCTATAGACATCACTGACCGTGACCCCACAGATCATCCAAATGGCATCCCATATAAAATATTGGCTGAAGCTTGTACTCCATCAATAAATGTTGATGACATTGGATCTATATTTGAGGAACACAGGATTGTCAAGAACCTGAATGTGTGGCAGCATCATAACCAGGTAAGCGTAATATCCTGATATAATAGTATGGTCATGTAACCAGAGTTACTTCCCTTGGTACATCTCTCATCAGTTTTGTATGACACCAGTTTTGAGAATTAATTCAATTATGGTTCTGAAACAGAAATAAAAGTGATTTTTTGAAGTTTTAATAAACATTTAACTTTAGGTGTATTTTACTTATGTATGTGATAACTGCTTTTTAGATGTATTTTTTGTACATTCTAAACCAGTAACATTCCTTCTTTTAGGTGTCCCTTAGCTGCCATTCCATCTTTGTCTGTCATATCTGTATACTACCAGCATCATGTTAATATCTGTGATATCCTTTCTGATGCACAGATATCTACTTTCATACACAGATACACATTACAAAAAAGCAGCCAGGTTCCCATTTGATATATATCACATCAGCATTTCTTCCTGATTTTTACAACTATTCGCCATTTCCTTCTTCAGAATCAAGTGGCAGTGGATGGAGGTGTGTACGGTGAAGACGATCGTAAGTTCATCTTCAACAACGTAATCGTCGGTAATAAAGCCAAAGCTCGATTTAAGATCAGCAACACAAACAAAGTACCATGTGACATCGTCTTCTCAGTCAAATCTCTGGCAACAAAAGGTCTTGCTAAGCAACAGGAGATATTTGAGGTGGAACCAATCCGTGCCCAGATCATGAACCACAGTCATGTGTATGCCACTGTAACCTTCACACCCAATTCCTTACAGGTAAGCATGGTTAACCATCAGAATTGTGCTATGTAATGTCAGACGTTTCTTATCTTGAGTCAGAGCTGTTGTTGCTCTCTGTGGTTAGTATGATTACCTTCTAATTGTGAGGTCATGGGTTTGAATCCACACAGCAAAGTCAGGTTGCTTTTATGACATTTGCTATCATTAATTTCACAGTTTTCCTTCATATTGAAACATGAACAAGAATTTCCCTGTGTAGCGTATATATGAAATTTTGCTACAATATTAAATGTTGTCATTTTGCTTTGACATTACCACACACTACTTCTTTTTATTTTCAGACCTTCAATGCCATGTTTGAGGCTGCCATTGAAGGACTTCCCACCAATCAAGCCAGGGGGAGGAATTTGTCTTTTGAGGTCTCGGGCGAGGGAAATCTGCCCAGAATTGTGATCCAGAAACCAATGGTCAGAAACAAGAAAGGTCAAGCCCTGCTATTGTTCAAGAAGAATTTGATAGGAAAATCAGAGACTTTGCCAGTTGTGTTGTTGAATGATGGAACACTGCCCAGTAAAGTGGACATTGACCTACTAGATCCTGACAATGTCTTCCAGATCAAACCAACTGAGGGCACACAGGCCATAATGGATGATGATTTTGGAGGTATGCTATGTCTCTCACTACCTTCTCACTGGCACAGTAAAATATCCAAGATGATACATTGGCATTAACAATTACTAAGTGTGTTATATGGTCTAATTTGTTGTTAAAGTTTTAAACACAAAACAGTATAAAAGAAAACTCCAGTATAAAGACCTTTTTTCCTGTGCCAATGATTTTGTTGATATCAGTGAACTGTAATAAGTGCCTAGTAACTGATTTAATTTTGTTTATTTTCTCTTTTTTTTTCAGAAACCTCCTCCAGAAGACCACACACAGCCTCCATCATTGTTGGCATCGGAGAAACGGCTACATTCAATATCACCTACAAACCATCAGGTGTCCAGCGGTCTCAGGCCCATGTCCACATGACCGTGATGGACAATCAGTATGAAGACTCTGTTATACAGCTGGTCGGAGAAGGTTATGAAGATGATGTAACTCTTGATAATGTACACGGAGTGGAAGACATATCAGAAATGGACTTTGAGGAAGGAAACATGGCCGATGTTGATGTATCTGGTAAGTGTGACCTTGACCTTAGTTACTGTATTGACACTAAGAACAGTCGAGTCTTATTAATCCAGATCCCAATAATACAGGGCTGGGCACCATAAAACTTGTGAATTAACTTAAGTCTGAAAAACTTCTCAAATCCAGCTGATCCTGACTTTTGATTGGCTCAGAGACTGGATTCTCAGACTTAAGTAAATTCACAAGTTTTATGGTGTCCAGCCCAGATGCTTCACCTTTCCAATGAAATTTGTTGGAAACTCATTTACCATTATTCATGAATTATTTCAGTAATTTGGACGCTTCATTTACCCATACAATATGCCTTAAACTGAAGCATCTGGATTCAGTCTTGACATTTATGCAAACTACATTTGTATTTTCAGTGTTGCTTTTTACTCTGAGGAGAAGGTGATATACTGAGTATATTCTTGATTTCTTTTTCAGCTGCCAAGCCAAACTTAATTCGCTTTGGAGACTGCTTGATCGGAGAGCCTCGCACACTGTCTTTCTCGATGACCAATCACTCAAAGACAGACTGTCTGCGATTTGCATGGCCTGAACACCAACAACTTAAATTTTCACCTCAGATTGGTCATCTTCATCCAAATACAACCAAGGATATGACCGTCACATTCAAGGCAGAACAGCCCAAATCACTGACCGAAAGTCCAGTCAATTGCAAAGTGACCAAGATCACATTTGACAAACCAATAGACAAGGTGGCCGACTGGGACGATAGAATACGTACAGTCAAGTGGATAGATGTTCCCATGTCACCTCAGCCGTCCTCTGATGGGTAGGTCAAATTATGTCTTTCTTTTTTAAACACAAAGAAATCTAAGTGTAAAATTCACCATCTTTGGTATTTCTTGTTTCATATTTGTTTTGGTGATTTTTATTTATATATATGTAGTACTTATAGAGAATAAATGTACATTTGGATTTAACATTACACTTAAGTGGATAGTTGGCAAAATGTATGTGAAAGAATCACTTTTCATTTTTTTTAGTGTATGACACACTGCTTAACATTCAAAATGTAGGTTAAAAGAAATCACTTTCCTCTATGTAGCATTTTATATATACATATTTATGATACAGATTTAATTTTTTTTCACTATAGTGGAACAAAGGCACCACTCAGTAACCGCCCAAGTAAGAAGAAAGTGATTGAAACTGAGCCAGAGCCAGTACACACAGAGCAAGCAGAATCACAGAGGAACGTGGAACTCCTGGTCACGGCAGTCTCAGACTACTGTAAATATGACTGCAAAGTGGAAGCCATTCACTTCAAGGACACGCTGATGTTCCAGAGCAGAGTATATGAGTAATTATTATCAAAGTTTATTGAACTTCAGCTCAATCTTTACAAAGTCGGGAAGAACTTTTGCTGTACACTAGGTATCATCGTTGGCATCCGTATAAATTCTTTGGCGTAGCTAGTATACAATGATACAATGTACAATGTATAAGTAGAAAGATTTTCTCAAAAATTTTGAAATGCAGTGTCGTGAATCTGTACTTTCCATAAACACGGGTATAAGAAATTACATTTTTGCTGTAAAGATTGTTTGGTGGGTTTTTTCTTTGATCTTTATAAAAGCTATTCCACAAACAAATTAATGTCAAACTCCTGAAATGCCAAAATGCATTAGTATCATTAAGATACGTGTATTGTATCTCTTCTCAACAGGTTCAGCATCACTAACAAGGGATCCATCAAGATGGACTACAACTGGCAAGTTGTCATGGAGAATTTCCCACCCGCGCTGGCCAGAGCAGTCACATTTATGTCGGAGGCAGAGAGGCCGGAATCACGCATGGACTTGGCCGATTCTAATTACATCCCGTACTCTATTGAACCAGACTTTGGAACCATTCCAGCAGGAAAACAACAAAACTTTACTGTCAGATTCTCACCCTTAGATGTGAATGACTATGAAGGCAGACTTATTTGCACGTATGTAAAATTGTTCTTTATCATATATTTAAAAATAAGTCTGGGATGGGCACTATAAAATTTAAGAATAGACTTAAGTCTGAAAATATTCTCAACTCCCGCTTCTCAACCAATCAGAATTCAGGATTGGTTTGAGTTGCAAAAATTCTCAGACTTAAGTCAATTCTTAAGTTTGATGGTGCCAGACCCTGGAATCATCTGCACAAGATTCCTATGTTTTATGCTCTGTGTCACTGGCAGTATACCACCACAGTTGTCTTGTACTTAAAATAATTCATTTGTGTGCAGAGGGTCTTAGTTTAAAATCTAGCTTGCACCAAATTAGTAACATTGTAAGTTAAGTGTATTTCAATTCATCATATTTTGTACATTTTACGATAAAATTGGCCAATTGTGATGGAATTTGATTTAGATTAATGATATAAATCAAGAGTTGCCTCCCTTCTTTTGAGAAGGTACCCATTTTACCTTTATATCAATTTGAATTAGATGTATTCTACAGTGTCATGTTATGGCTATTTGTCTTATCTTGTTTTTTTTTTTTTTTGTATTACAGGATTGCCAATCTGGAGAAGAATCAACAAGGACCAGCCATTGGTGTCAAGAGCAAGAGCTTGATGCCGTACTGCCACTTTGAATTAGAAGATTCTGATTATGTCACTGGTGCTAGGAGAAATCCTGAGATGAGAGGTCCCCGTGGTGCACCTCCAGGGTCAACTCTGGATCAGAATACAAGGGTCATTGAGTTCAGTTGTACCGGAGTCAGTGTCAAGAATGTTAAGTTAGTAACATTTTCCTCTTGCTGTATAAAGGGTTATTTTTACCCTGTGTTATTTTCGCCCTAATGCACCTGCAAACATATTCACTCCATTATTAATTTGCCAAGTCTCAACAGAATTCTACTCAGTGAATTTGCCATTTTGAATTCACCCACTGACAATGAGGACTAACGGGCGTAAAGTTAAACTGTGGCAAAAATTTCCCTGTATACAGTATTTTTTTTTCTTTGAGAACTAAAAAGGAAGGTTATCAAACTGCAATGAAGTGAGTTGTGTATACATGTTATATTGTAGTAGATAATACATCGTTATCCTTATTTACAGGACATTTGCCATCGTGAACCCGACCAATCAGCCATACAGCTTTGAGTGGATGTGTGAAGATGAAGAAGACCCTAAGGTTGTGAACTCCTTCAAGTGCCTTACTCCCAAGGGACATATAAAGAGTGGCAAGAAATTCCAGGTCAGTCTAATGGCAAAAGTCTGAGTACATAGACTGTAATAAATGGTATCAACTTCTTCAACCCTTTCAACTCTACAGATCGAAATAGACTGTTCTAGGACAATAGAAAAGAGCATACCATTCTGATACTTAGGGTTGAAATGGTGAACATTGACCTTAAATCTAATGATTGCAAGAATGGAATTCATCTGCAGTCGTAACACTTATCTTAATGATTTTGGTGCATAGAAATTTAAATTACAGTGGAAATTGTCTTAATTGGACTCTTCACAAACCTTACTTTTGTGGAAATTTGACATATCCAATAGAGCATTTTTTTTCCCTCCTAACACTTATATATTAAACATGTCTTTAAACTGGGTATCTATTGAAAAAATGTTCCAGTCTGTCATAGCCTAGACCAACATTAAAATGGGAATAAGCCCTCCTAAAGTAAAGTGTGGATTTTTTCTGAAAACCAGTCACCTGCTCAAACCAGACAAAAGCTATATCCCCCATGACTGTCAGATGTGGACAGTTCCACTGTATACAGACTAGACATTCATGATATAGTTTTGTATTTATGGAATATGGATTATTTTTACAGGTGTCCTTTGAGTACACATCACAGCAGCTGGACCTTGTGGAGTCCTTCTGGACATTCTACATACCAGAACAGAACATCAGTGTACCATTCCTGCTGGTGGGACAGGCTATAGAGCCAGACATATCTATGGACAGATCTCACATGAACTTCAAAGCACTTCTCATTGGTAAGTTGATTTTTACTTACAGTCTGAGTCAACATAACCTCTACCTTTTTTACCTAGAAATTTTGGTAATTAAGCCTACAAGATTAACTTGCATTTTCTTCAGTCAGATTTTGTAAGCTGTTAATTTTATTGTACTCATTACACTTGTAATAATTCTTCAAGACTTATTTTGTAGAATTACCTTTACATTCTAAGTGTTGTTCTTTTTTGCTATATCAGAACAATATTTAATTGGTAAACATGTTTTGTAGGCCATGAAGCTGTGGAGACCGTTTACTTACTCAACAACGAGGACCAGCCATTCTCCTTCCAGTTTGATGAAGACTCCTGTCATTCTGCAGGCTATGCGGCACACCTCGGAGTTAATCCATTGTCTGCCACTATACCAGCCAGATCAAAGTAAGATACTGAGGGGATCAGTACCACTCTTATGTTTTTACTTGTATCTTTACAAATCATGCAAACTAAAAATAGAAACATTTATTGCTATGTCCTGTGATTGCTAACTTCTATTTTTCTCTATTATCCCTGTCTACTATATAATTTGATAATGACTTCTTTTTTCTTCTTTCTTTGACCTTTCTTCTTTCTTTCACATCTTCTCTCTTTTACCTCTTCTCTCTTTCTCCTTCTCTCTATCTTTCTAGGTTGGTTTATCTTATTTTTGAATCTTTTTGTCCTGGAGAGTCTCTCAGGTTGGGTATCAAGCCATATAAAGGTGTGGTGCCTCCTAAAGCTAGGTATTCATGTGTATTTTTTTGACTTATTTTTGTCGGTTATTTTTTTTGCCACTTTTTTTTGTTGATTTTCTTTTCCAAATACAAGACTTGTTTTAAATGCTACACTTACTATGCTCGTAATCTGATTTATATATGCCCTCTGCAAAAAGGATATGTATTCTCATACTTTCTATTTATAACTTTCTTTCAATATCATTCCAAAAGAGATTATGATTTGAACTTAACGCTCTACTTTCATTTTCCCAACAGAATGGCAATTGATTTGTACTTTACTCCAAACTCTGACAAAGAAGTGAACTTTAACCTTGTGTGTCGGGTCAAGAGGAAAGTACTTCCTGTGACCTTGAATGTCAAAGCTGAAGGTTACTCTATGAACTGTACACTGCAGTGTGAGGACTCCCAGGGCGTAAAGAAGGAGTTTGTGGATGACGGGCTGAACATCATCAGATTTGGAGAGGTAAGGTCACATGTTGTCTCTTTTGTCTCAAATCCAGATCCCTTAGCTGTGGGTACATGTAACATATCCTGTATAGATGGGGTTCTGTAAAAGTCTTCAGAAAAGTAAATCTCTCCTGTTCTTGAATTGTATGAATAATGGTTTCTATCCTGAGTTCTTTCTTTAAAGAAGAACTCTTACACTCTAAGTTTTGTAGATATGTAAAATGTACACTGTTGTACTAGAGATTTACTGGTCTATACGCCAACATATATAGACATATGAATATGAAATATACTGAGGACATAAATTTTGGTACACTTAAGAAAAGTTTTACAATGAATTTCCATTAATTTTATATTGAAAATTGACTTAAGTAGCGGAATTGTACAACAAAGTTTGTATGACATGATCTAATGGACATGCATGTGCAAAATATGCAATTCTTTCATTTTTTTATTAGATCCAGGCTAAAACTTAATAGAGAAAAACATCAGAAATTGTATTTTAAAGAAGCCAAAGAGTTATTTTTACCATGGAAACATAAACATGGCTATATATATTTTATTTCCTACAGGTTGAGGTCAATGAAAGACAAATCAGAAATCTGACGATTCTGAACACTGGTAAATTTAACTTTGACTACCAGTGGGAACTACACATGTCCAGTAAGAAGAGAGAGATGGTCTCCATCCAGCCGATGAGTGGTGGAGTCATGCACGGAGAACAGAAGAACTGCATCCTAACCTTCTGTCCACCGTGTAGAACCACCCTGAAAGATACGGAGCTAGTGCTAAAGGTCGGTAGACCTTACAATGTGATATATGGGGGAAAATTCAGGAGGAAATTTTGCTCAACTGCTCTCCCTGATGATAAAATTCTGAGGGAAATGATACTATTCTTTCTTTCTGATAATTGATGGATACAAACATTGGATTCCTTTTGAGCAATGATGCGGGGGAGGGGGGGGGGGTCATATGTAGTTAGAATTATAAAGAATGCTGATACATTGTTGCTAGGCTTTATGTCACTTGGAGACTAGAAAAGTTGTATGATGTCGATACCTCACTTTCTCTTGACTAGTGTATATTGTTCATGCCTTAAGTGTTTTAATTATAGTTGTTTCCCTATAATTGACAACTTATATGGAATATCTTGGTCCCGGTTCTGTTGGGAATTGTTCTAACTTATGATTGATAGGATGTTTACAATGTAACAATTTTAGGACCTTATAACACTGCACTACAAACCCAGTGCCATATCCATCAATGATAATTACAAATCATAGACCATTCGTCTGCTACATATGTTATTTGAAAGCATTGTACACTTGTACTGTATCTATATACTTTATCAATTTTCAGATTGCCCATGGTCCAACATACCACATTGGTCTGGAGGGGCTTGGCGTCACCCCTGGGCTTCATTTCTCATTCCAAAACTTCAACTTTGGTAATTGTTTCATTGTACGTGCCGGTATGCCAGCGCCAAAGCATGTGCTGCGACTTACAAATAAGGACAAGAAAGAGATCAGGTAGGTCATGTGACAATCACGTGTGATTTATAGGATTTGGTTTGATTTATATTGCTTTACTTGCCCATCAGTCTCTGAGCCATTATAGTAGCATTCATTCCTTTTTATGTCAGTTGAAGAAATACAGATAACAACTAGTTTACATAATGACCACTGACATTCTGCAAGTAAACTTGCAACTTACATAGTTCTAGCATGATCAATACCATCCATAGTAGGATATATACTCAAGATGAGAAGTCTTGTACTTTACAGTGCAATGCTCTAACCTCTCGAGTATGGAAGCACCACGTGACTCATTGAATGTATAAAAATAATGTTATGATCTGCATCTTGATGAATTACATCAGAGTAGATCGAGTGCATAAGTCTATTTCTAAACACAGTCACTCGATTAGCAACAATATGGTCTCTTGTGTATTTTAAAAAAGAGCTCCCAATTTAGATATTAGTAATGGTTTTTGTACCAAATTATGATTGAGTCAGAGTATTCAGCCCCCTTAGCAGTGTTAAAGTAATAGCACATTTATATAATTACTTGTAAAGTACTGAGTCTTGTATTTTATTTCAGTGTTGAGTGTCTGTACCAGAACAACAATTTCCTACAGCACGATTTCAATGTTGGCAAATGTATGGGACCTGGCCAATCAATGGATGTGACCTTCACGTTCTACCCCAGAGAAGCCAAGAAGTACAATGAAACTGTCACATTTGAGATCAATGGTCTGTCACGACAGAGTGTACAGATAGGTGGCATAGGTACAGAGATGAAGGTAGGACTGAGTGTAGTGGTCTGGTACTGTAGACATGACCTTTAACCCCTAACATCACATTAAATGTTATAGAAACAGATGTTCATTAGAAAAAAAAGTATTATGCCAGATATTCAGTGTTCCACTGTACTCTAATATGAATAAAAACGCCAATTAATTTTTTACTGTTGACATTGCAAACTCATAAATGAGCATTTTTACTATCTATTTTTCATTCCCCCTATTTTGGTTTCCACTTTTATGTATAGACTTTTTTGTTTGCTTATTGATAACACTTTCTACAAGGATACTTATGTACTCTTTTTTCCATTTTACAGATCGAGGTTGCTGACCCAGATCACAGAATTATCAACCTGGGATCTCATGTTGTCAATGATGTCAATAAGAAAAAGAGGAAGAGAATCGTCCCTATAGTCAATAACAGTCCAGCAGCAATCACTTTCAACCTGGCACTGACCCCCATAAACCCTGTACTACAGGCCACAGGGGCACTCTCTATCTCCCCCACAAACACCAGTATAACCCTGGAGCCCCGGGGAGGGATGTGTAAGGTGGAGGTCATGTTCAACCCCAAGTGCAGGATACCACAGTTTACTGAGGAAGTGATGTTAGAGTGTGCCGGACTTTATCAGCCTCTGTTTGTGATTCAAGGACAGTGCCTGGGGATGGAGGTTAATCTGGATACAACAGCCATACCCTTCCCTAGTACTGTGGTCAAGGGTAGCTCTAACACCCGGAAAGTCATCATGAGCAACTCTGGCGATATGAATGCAAAGTGAGTGTAACCTCATAAATAGATTTTGTAGTAGATAACCATTGAGTATACATATATTAACATTTTTGTCCTATTCACCATTTTATATTGTATCTTAATTCTTTTCAAGTAAGCAGTCAGGCCTTTTTTTCCCATCATTTCATGTGAATACAACATTTAATAATTACTGCCAAATTTCACTTTATAGATTCCGATGGGATATAAAGAAATTCCGTCCTGACTTTTCAATCGCTCCAGTAGAAGGTTACATAACACCAGGCATGGATGTGACCTTTGAGGTGACCTTTGAACCAAAGGAAGCTGTGGCAGATATCAGATATGAGGTCAGTTTTGTTATCAATGACATTATGGTTACTTGAATTTGTTTGCAGTTATTGGATAATCATTAATTTCACATATGATTCAGGATATGAAAATTCATTGAACATCTGAGAAATCAGGTAGCTATGGCAACAATAAATTATTGTTTACACGCTAGACTATTCAGGGGTAATTTATAACAGAAAAAAGTTAGATATCTGTTTTTTACATTGTAAACAATTAAATTCACAGCTGATCTGTTTGTCTCTTTCAGAACTTGAGATGCTTCCTTGAGGGAGGACCACACCCACCAGTGACCCTGACCTTAACTGGAGGATGTCAGGCCACACCACAAACAAAGGAAACTCAGCACTTCCAATGTGCTGTCCGTCAGTCAGAGACCAAGTAAGTCAACACATATATACATAAATATGACACATAGGAAAAAGTACAATGTTACAGGTACATGTTACACAAAGTAATAAGCACATGTAGCACAAAGTAATAAGCACATGTAACCCAAAGTAATGAAGAGATGTGTCCAATGTGCTGTCCGTCAGTCAGAGACCATGTAAGTCAACACATATATACATAAATATGACACATAGGAAAAAGTACAATGTTACAGATACACGTAACACAAAGTTATAAGCACATGTAACACAAAGTAATGAAGAGATGTTTCCAATGTGCTGTCCGTCAGTCAGAGACCAAGTAATTCAACACATATATACATAAATATGACACATAGGAAAAAGTACAATGTTACAGGTACATGTAACACAAAGTAATAAGCATATGTAACACAAAGCAATGAAGAGATATGTCAACATTTGACACACAGTAATAATCAGTCATATGAGTACATCTGAATCTGTCTAGTTAGCTGACCACCAGGTTTCGGCAGATGCTGTAATTTCTTTCAGTTTATACTTTTAAAAGAAAACTTTCAGTTTATACTTTTTAAAGAAAATCTGAATGGTGAATTTTTGTCATTATCTTCTGAGGTAATAGGATTGTAATTTTCTATTTTGGCATCATGTTTTATATTGAAGTCTGTCCAGGTCCTCTACTCACTACATTGTCACTTATTTATTTTCCCTGATTTCTTTTTCAGACCTCTGAACATCTCAAACAAGTCCAATGCCACATGGCATCTGAAGCCAATCATAGAGGGAGATTACTTCTCTGGTCCACTGACATTTATTGTCGAGCCACAACAGTTAAACAAGCAATACCCTCTGACCTACAAACCTCTGACCATGACCCCAGAGGGAAAGAAACACCAGGTAAGACTTGATATCATGATATCTTTGTGTTATCAGCTAAAAATACTGAATACATAAGACAACCTTACTTAAGCCTCCCAGTACTTAAAACCATCTAACTTAGACCACTCAGCATTTAAGACCACCAAAGTTAGACCACCCAGTCTGGCCATAAAAATTCAGTCTGTTTAAAACTATTCTATGCTATTTCTTTCCTCACTTTTGAGGCCACCTCACAAATCAGATTAATTTTAGCTTGCCACTAAATAGGTCTTAATAGTGAGATTTCATGCTGTATACACAAATGCAGAGTTGTTATTATGAAAAGGTCACTTGTATATAAAGGGCACCTGCTGATAATGGTTACTCTCCTAATAGATGGACAGGGGCAAAGCTTTTTAATGCCAGTCATGTTTACTCTATTATTGGTACATGTATGTATTGTGCAACTTGACACTGTTCTTTTAGATCTACCACTGTGAAGTTTGATTTCTCAATAAAGGGATTTTCCTTGCTACACATAGGTTAACACCAACAAATTTTGTTCATCTGTTTATATATGCATATTAATCTTCTGCTAAAAGATGTGTTAGTTGTAATTATGAATTTTGTTGTTGCCATTTACACAATTAATTACTAGCACAATGACCTAATCATATTTGATATTTTACAGGGGACAGTTTTCTTCCCATTACCAGATGGCACAGGAATCTTGTTCAGTGTAACAGGACAGACTGAAGCACCAAAGATGAATGCTGGAGGGCGAATTAATCGTGAAGTGCCCTGCAAAGTGGCATACACTGAATTACTGCCTGTGGACAATTGGTTGAAGAAGCCACAAAGGTAAATAACTCGTGTGTTTGGTTTTTTTTTATCTGTGTATTTCTTTGGTGTAATATCAACTTTGTAGAAATATGTTAAGTCTGGTTAATTGGTCGCATTCTCAATATGTAAAATCAAACTACATTTAAAATCAGAGTACAGAATTCAAGTATTGCTATGAGTAACTGGTATGTAGAAATAAAATATTCCAAATAAATCTCTCAGGTTCACCTTATGCTTTACAAGCCCATTCTGTGACATGTTTAAGCAGACATCTTCCTTTTATGTATCAGGTTCTCTGTGAAGACCGAGCCACTGAAACAGGACCAGAAATTAGAACAAAGTACAGATGTCAGTGGAATGAGTTATATTGATGTACCAGCAAGTGGCAAGAAAGATTACAAACTGAACTTCTTTGCTCACAAGGAGACACTAGTCCAGCTGAAGGTAGGTATTGATATCAAATAGAAAAAGAAATTGTGATGTGGGAAAGCTGCACCTGATGGACACTTAGCTAGTGTTAATTATAATTCATCTTGACCTTATTATTGTTTTATCTTGTTCACTTTGACAAATATGATTCATCTTGACCTTATTATTGTATTATCTTGTTCACCTTTACAACCATGATTCATCTTGACCTTATTATTTTATTATCATAGTCACCCTCAGGAATACATGTATTATCTATCTTGACTTGATTGTATATTTAATATTTCTTCCCTCTAGGTTACCTTCACAAATGAGAAAACACAGGAATATCAGTTTTATGAGATTCAGTTCAAGGCCTCCAAGGGCGGAACAATTGAAACAATCAGCTTAACGACTCCAGTACGACAGAGCATCTTACATACCATCACGCTGGAAAATAATCTCAAGATGGCCACATCCTTCAGCGCCACCTGTACTGTGCCAGAGATACTAATGCCAAATCAGTTTAATGTACCAGCTCAATCTAAGGTAAGGCTTAATGTAGTATACTGTACTGTAGATCACATGATTTGTAGAGATTCTATATTTCGGAACTGAACTTTCACCCTGGCCATGATCCCTGGAGCATAAGAAATACAGTCTAACCTTCCTTAGTGACCTCCTGCATAAAAAGACTATCCGTCTTACTTGACCTGAATATAATGGAACCTCACCTAAAGACCACCTCAAAATACAGACCATCAAAATGCGGTCTACCTATCATTAGTTTAGGCTAGTTCACCTTTACTTAGGAGACCACATCTCTAATCAGACCAATCTAGCCAGACAATTGTGTGGTCTTGATATCGAAGTACTATTTTATACATGTAATGTTGTAATGGTAACCAGTTTTGGACACATATTACTTCATTAATACTCAGTAAGCTTTTTTTTATAACATACACTGACATGTGTATTTCCATGTTCCTCTGTCTAGTTTCTTAACTTTCATTGTCTTTTTTATTTTCAGTATTCCTGCAACATCGAGTACCAGCCACTTAAAGTTGGTGAGACTGTGGGCCGTATTGATATGACGTCCAATGAATTAGGAACATATGTGTACGAACTGAATCTGAAAGCCACCCCAGCTGGCCCAGAAAAGGCGCTATACTTCAGAACATGTCTAGGATTGAGTCAAATACAAGTCGCTAAATTCCTTAACTTCGCCAAACAGGCCAAAGCAGATTACACTTGCAAGGTGAGTTGAGTGTCATGTGATAAACTTGTGTATGGTGTGAATTGGAAAACTAAGTCTATATAAGCATTCTCTGAAATCTTAGGGGCCTTTATTCATCTGCAAGTTGTTCACTTGATATACATACAATATTTCAAACAGTCATATACATACAATATTTCAAACAGTGTGTGAAAAGATTCACAAATCATATAAAGACTTGGACTGACAAAATAAAAGATATCTATGTTATCTTTTGAATGCTCTAAGTTCTTTATAGCTACAATCAGCAAGTTGATAATTTTTTTCCATCCTCTCTTTGTACAATGAAAAATTCCTCTAAACATCTGAGAATGCAAATGTATACAAGTTAAGCAGAAATATTCCTCAATGCTGTTTCATTTTAGTTTCCTATAATTGTGACAATAAGTATGTACTGTACACTGGAAAATTTTTACCCTCATCAACATTAGGACAATTCAAAACTGGGCTAATCCAAAACAGTCAAGTCATTGAATATAGATTCATGGCAAGACTAGGTGAAATCAAATTGAGGCAAAACCTATTTGAGTGCATTCGGGTGAAAATAACCCTATACACAATAATTTGGTAAGAGTATTGATTTTTTTGTCCTTGTCACTTTCAGGTGGACAATACAGACTTTCATACAGAGAAAACAGTCGCTGCCGCTCCTGGTTCTACCGGTGGCACTGAGGTAGCACTAGACGTAACATTTGAGCCATCCAAACTTGGGGAACAAAGAGCCATGCTGACGGTCAGTTCACCACAGGGTGGTGAATACCTATTCCCTCTATTTGGAAGTTGTGTCCCACCAAAACCACAAGGTCCTTACATAGTCAAAGCAGGATCAACCACTGCTATTCCATTTAGGAACATATTCCACCAACAAACAGCATTTATGTTCCAAGTAGATAATGCTGCCTTCCATCTGACAAAACAGAGTGAAAATGTAAAACAAAGGAAGGAGTATAAGATTGTTGTGGGCTTTGATGGCAATGACAGCGGGACCAAGGCAGGTGTGATGGGAAAACTGACAGTTACCTGCTCAAAGTCGGCAGGTGGAAACAGTGTACAGTGGGTGTACTACCTGAAAGGTGTCACCGTGTAGTGCACAGTGCTGATGTTGACTTGACTATTAAATAAAGTTCTAGACAATTGAATATTGATAAATTATATTGATGTGGTTGTGAAAGAAGAACAAAGATCCGCCCATATTTACCATTACTGTGTGAATTATCTGTGATATAAATTATGTTGATATTTTTATACCATTTTAACTTATTGATTTACATGTATTGAGAATGCATTATTATTCATGTCCAGAGACCTGGATCACTCTATCAAAAGCACAAAGAAAAGAAACCCTAGTATTGACTTCTTACAGAAAGTTTCTCTTTATTTACATTGTATGTTAAAAGTTCTATGTTAAGCAGTGTTGGTGTTGACATTCCATGCATTTTTTTGTGATTTGTGCATTTTCTGTTAAATGTGTTTGATTATTTTCAAAATGTGGAAGTAAGACTACATTCCTGTAAATAAATATTGTATAATTCTATTCATGTGTTGATGATTTAATTACAATAACCAAACATTACCAGGCTTGTTTGAGACCTGTCGTGACTGAATGTTCGCTTTCAGATTGTGAAGTCCTATATTTGAAGCTGCTATGGATAAGACAGTTAAAACTGAGGTGTGGCTTTTTAAAGAAACCTCACTGTGCAATTTTTAGCCTATCTCCAGCATTGACAACATTTCCATATAGTTGAAAGATTCTGGAGTTGGACGTTTAACAACAATACAAGATCTGTTGACTGCCATGGTGACCAAGTTGTCAGCACTCTCACCCTATGTGAGGTAAACCTTGAATTCTATGAACTTTTCTGGATCCAGTGGGCCTATATCTGCCAAATATAATTCCATCCCCATCTAAGTAAGTTTGACTTGCACGTTCTCTTGCTGAATGTCGACAGAAGACGGGGCAACTCTATATACCAATGGCCTTTTTATGGAAAGTGCATAGAAATTTGGGCGGCCACAAACCTAGATCATTACCATCAGTAAACACCTGCTCCCTCACTGTACACTAGGCATTTGATGTGAAAATTGCAAATCATTCACATGGGATAAACCAGGCCTTGTATCAAAATAAGTCTTCAAAGGATAAAGACTGCTCAATGGCCTGAGTGTCATGCATAGATTCTCGAGTAAGATGTTACAGAACATCAAATTTACATGTTACATGTCAGATTCTGCATGACAGCACAAGGTGGCTCTAGATGAAAACACAAGGAAGAATTTGTAAATCCTTTAAAACATACATGGACCCCATTACATATTGCTGTTACATTTTCATAAATGTTGAAGAAATGAGGATTACCAGTACACTTTTTTAAGTCTCTACCGGTAAATAAAAGGTCAAAATAAAACAAGGATATATGATAGTTTTTAGGTAAAATTTAATTTCAAAATTAAACTTAAAAGACAATCTACATTTAAAACAAACAAATGGTCAATAACAATTCAAGCAACTATAAAAAAGATGGTACAAATGTAGCAAACCAAAAGAAATGGCCCAATCAGTAACAAAGTTGTGTCATTGAAAAGTTACGGCAAAGTCCGTAGAAAATAACCCCTGATCAATACACATAAAAACATACTGGTACTTACTTCCTACTAGGTATGTCAAAAATGAATTCATTGAACAAAGAGGTCTAAAATGGCTAAACACCACAAGTCCCTAGTTTTGGCTGTTATAATTATTGGTTTATCTGCAACTTTTTAAAAGAAATTGTTTATTTTCACAGAGACCTTAAGCTGATCATATGTAAATATGCACAATCATATGACTTCTATTTTTTTTGTATGAAAAGTATGGATATGTATGGGCTTTGTAGATTTAATAATGGTAGTTTCCTAATGTTCTATCACATCAAATTATCTCTAGAAATGGGTCATGATGGTGTCCAGACCCATGTAGATCTGGTGTTGACACAATTTTGGTCCATCACAAGGCAGAGAAAACTTATGGTACATGATGACAAGTCCTCATCTCAAACAATGTGCCCTTTATATAAGGATCCACTGAACAGTGTTCAGCAGGTTTGTCACTAGAATAACATTTTTTCCCCATTATAAGTAACTGTCACAAATGTAAACACAGCATGAATCAGTAATTTACTTAAGGGTCAAAGGTCATAAAACAAGTGAGAATGATAATGTACCAAGATATTTATAGATATTAACCCTTTCAACCCCGAGTATCAGAACGGTATACTCTTTTCTATTGTATTGGACCAGTCAATATCAGTCTGTGGTGTTGAAAGGGTTAATAATGGCACTACTGATGCACGTCATAAGTGTTACTTTTAAAATTTCGACAAAAATGTAATTTTTTAAAAAGATTCTGTTTTCACTTTGTGACTATTGCATGATCAAGAAGCCTAGCTGTTCCCTTACATCAAATGATCTGAAAATTTATGGATTATGATGTTTTTGTTTTGTTTGCTTTACACCACACTTGGCAATCTTTTAGTTATATGGTGGCTGCCAATTTTAATTTGCGGAGGAGACCCGGGTACATTAGAAATTAGAAGAGACCACCAGCTTTCTGCAAGTAAACTGGCAAACTTTCTCACATAGTCAACATAGGTTTCAGCCAGGTTAGAAAATCAGTTCTAACTAGCATTGACACCGAGTTGTTCAGAGCGCAATGCTCTAACCATTTGGCCATAGAGGCCTCTATGATATCTCTTTATCTAGTTATGACCCTTCACACATATTTGTCAAGCTCTGAACTATAAAAGCCTACAGGTACATGTTTGCCTACTTAAAAAATAATCTTAAAGAAATATTGCAAAAATACCTAAATATTAAAAATATATATTCAACTTCAAAAATAAATCAAATGTTATTCAAATATATGAGTATACATTTTGTATATAACATAGGATTTCTTTGAACTACATGAATCTCTGGGAAAAAATATTTCTCACACTGATCTCATAGCTACATGTAGCTTCAAAATCAAATTTTCTCAATAAAAAACCCCCACTTTCAAACATCATTCAACATTACTTTTGTACACATGTTAAACCCTTGTGTCATATTACAATTTTTCAGCATCTTAAGTAACAGGGAATGATGGAGTCATTCACGACCTTTAACCTCACTTTTGATTATCACCAGTGAGTATGTCAACAGTACTTATTGATGTTAAATACATCTTGTGTTTAGTACATGAAAAAATCCAAACTTTGGTTGTGACATTTTCTGTTCTTTGTTTCTTCTTGTAAATAAATTTGAATATATCAAACTTCTAAAAGTACATATACAAGATTATAACAAATCAAATAAAAAAAAATACATGTATATCATTTCTTCAATATATAATATCCTACTTGAAATTGAAGTGTGGCTTGTTTGATTGCTGTACCACTAGGAATATTAATATCTTTTGAGATGCCTTTTAGAAAATCATAATTTTGATTTTGGTGAAAACAAAGTGCATACTAATGTGTAACTTTTGGCAGATTTAGTTTTACACAACCATCTACAAAACAGGATGGATGAAGAGGTACTGTAGGCCTTGAATGTGTATCTTGGGTGGTGTAAGTTGGTGGGGGGTGTAAGTTATTCCCTGAAAAAAGTTCACTCTCATCTCATCTAGGTTTACTAAAAGCCAGAGACACACATGTAAACCACCAGAAAAATTAGTAACAAATCTGTTTGGCTTTGTTTTCCCTGATTAGATTTTGATTAAACTTTTAAAAATTTAAGCTGGTATTTCTGATGCTAGTTGTCATGGAAACCTGATGTCATCTGTGTATAAATACTGATCATCACATTTACAAAAATTAGAAAAGCAAAAATTTAAAACATGACGTGGTCACCGAGTTTTCTAGCAAATAAATTGAATCCACCACTTACTTCAGTATATACCACACTACCTTGTTACCATTACTTATCCTACTATCTACCGTACCACTTAGTGACCACCAGATAGTATCTACCACACCACCTAGTGACCACCCTATAGTATCTACCTCACCACTTAGTGACCACCTGACAGTATCTACCACACCACCTAATGACCATCAGACAGTATCTACCACACCACCTAGTGACCACCAGATAGTATCTACCACACCACCTAGTGACCACCAGACAGTATCTACCACACCACTTAGTGACCACCAGATAGTATCTACCACCTACCCTTGTAACAAGCAGCTTACTTAGTAACCACCAACACGGAGTGTAGCACCGATAATTACATATGAGGCAAATGATTACATCTAATTACCATACAGTACATCATACATGTCCACAATATATAACACAAGAGAATAAATGACACAATCCAAAGAAAAAGCTGTACAAAGCTAGTAAGAGTAGAGATACCTTAAATACAAACAGATTTGTGGTATATCAAAAACAATGAGGACTAGCGAACTAAGAGATCATTCTAATAAGCCTAGAGATCTGAGAAGTCTTACCTCGCCTACAAGAAAGGCAAACATTTAATCAATGAACACTACTATACTGAACCACACTACAATCATATACCCTACATAAAGATAAATACACACAAGGAGCACAATAAACTGCCTATTGGGAACCACACTGGGGCCAAACAAAGTAACAGTAATTCAGATATTTAAAAAGAGCATACTGAAACTGACCCACATCTATACAGTTTATAGATACATCTATTCATGATATTAACACACATCTATACGGTATAAAAATATGACCATGCAAGACATTGACACATCTATTCTGCAGTCAAGCCTTCCTAATAAAATTTACTGAGAACAGAATTTTCACATTTTATTGACCATAATAAGGAACTTGTATCAGCTATTTAGACATTTCATTGATTGGGGTAACTAGCTTGTGAACAGAGAGAAGTGTCCAGATAGACAAGGACCCACTGTATATGTATGTCCAGATCAACGATGACCCACCGTATATTTAAAAACATTTATACAGGAAATTAACATACCCGTTCAAGAACACATCTGCACAATATGCATAAACATCATTTATGGCATATACATGTATAAATACAATATATAAACACACCGATGAAGACATTAGCACATCTATACAGTAGGTAAGAATACATACTGACAATGATATAACACATCCATAAACATCACTTACACAGAGAGGTAAATGCATCTATACAGTAAATAAACACATCTATGTAGTATACAAACACATGTATACAAGACATAAACACATTTGTACTTATATAAACACTATACTTAATGGTAAACACATTCGTAAAATATATCCAAAACTTAACAAGAAAAACCACAATTTCAACATTTGTAAGCATATGAATCTGATGCACTACTGGATGTCAAAATTACTACAGGGAATATGTTAGCACTGTCAGAATTAGTGTTATAAAAAGAAATCAAAATCAGAGGGCACAGATAAGAAGCCAATCTATAGACTGAGGCTAAATGATCACAATAATGTCTTGAGCCTTGTCGATACATTACACTGATCACCGCACTACATGTGGGCCATTTACTACAATAATCACCATATTAGGACACCACTTAGTACTAACACCACTATAAGTATTACAGTTAGAATGATCACAAAAATTCCTTAATCTCTACAACATTATATACAGTTATTGTCCTGGTTATACAAAGACAGGAGGATTTATGTACCCAAGGCAAGTCATATTTTCTGAGGGCAAAGCCTGAGGGGAATATGACTTGCCGTGGGTAAACAAATCCTCTTTTTTCCCTACAACCAGAGCAATAAATTGTTTATTATGCCCAATTACCAAAGCAATAAAGACTATTCATCATACCATTCACATAAGCGGCAACGACTTTCACGAGAGAATATGACGCTTCTAATGGAGACATTCAGGATACATAGGAAATATGAAGTTTTGTCTCCCTAACATGTGAAATCTCTCAACCAATCATTGACTGAGTTTTATCAATGAGGTATAACAGATTAGACTGATGACTGTGTCAGACAGTATATACACGATTACAACATCACTCTTAATATGCACGGGACACTGACATGTCCATACAATATTACACATCCCTATCTTTATAAGATGATTGGCCACTCTTGTACCCTGTGGAGAGTTTGACTGATGGCGATAACACAGAACATCAGTAGAAGACAAATGGTAATGATAATTATGATAATGATGACAAAAAATCAAGATAATGTTAATCATGAACATGACTACATCCAACAGGAGACATGTAACACAACTGATGTCATCATACTTAAGTGATTTCATCTGAGTCACTCAAAGTGATGCAAGTCACATGGAATATGAGAACCTATGAAAACATTCAAGTGACCAAGATTTCTAGTCAGCACCAACTCTTCTCATTTTCACTTATAAAGAAGCTGGCTAGAGTATATAACTCAGTCAGAAGGCATATTAATAGGAAAAGAAAGTTAGCTAAAATTGAGACCCAAGTTCTCAGACGACAGTTTCTACTGTCAGCATGGTATTCACTACTGCACTTCCAAGACTATCATACATTTCCTAGGAACCAGTAAATGAAGCGACTCTTATGGCAAAAGAAAGTGAAGCATTATCATCATGGAATGCCTTTACACAGTCTAATTCTTTGTTGTTCGTTTGTGATGTCATTTGAGGGAGTGATGATGTCACACAATAAATATATCACAGGTATCATGATGTCATTAGTAGTCATTGTGTACCTAAGTTAAGCCCTGATCATAAGGGCGTGCCCTGAGATGAGGCATTTGTCAGGAGGTTGTCTACACTCTTTTTCAGTTCCTCTGTCTCCTTCTTCAGTTTTGTGTCCAGGTTTTGTAATATGAGCTGGTTACTTCCTGTCTTTGTTGCGGTTTTTGGTTCTGCTTCAGTCTTCAATCCAGCAATTACCCATTCCATTGCTTTTCTTCCCTGAAAAACAAAATAAAGTAATCTAAGATAATCTTACTCTCCTCTGTGGGTTTTTCCTGACGTTGATACAAAGGAATTCTATGTCTACTCAAGCAGAAAATATGGGTCATGGCTGCACCTACCTAACCACTACATTATACATGCATGTTTTGACAGATTGAAGATAAGTCTGTAAATTTGCTGAACGCCTCATCAACATTAGCCAATCAAGTCCCTAGATGTTATCCACTTAATCCATCATGGCAAACTTACAAATTACAAAACAGATTCAGTCAACATTACACCTGCCAAGGCTTATGTTCATAATAATTTGCTTGCCCAGATCAGTTTACCAGCTCATATAACATTCACTAGAACAATGGCTTAAGTGAATATTTGTCCTATTAGGTTAGACAATTAGACAGGCTTCACATACAATCTTTGATCAGATGATGGCTCTTTATCCACTCTGATATTGACTTCTGTGCTATCTTACCTTAAAAGCATTCTTATCCATGCCGTCTACTACTAACTTTTCTAAATAGCCCCCAAATGGGACTCCTCTGATGGTCACCTTGGCCTCTTGTTGAAGGAATGTTCTGTAAATCAAAACAAGTAGAATTACTATAAATACTCCTGATCACTATGTATACAGATGGTCACAACAGAGTTGCTAACGGGAGAACAACTCTTATACCCTTTTAATACCTCAGATAGTAATGGACTGGTCAAAACAATAGAATAGAATGTGCCATTTACATACTTACGGTTGAAAGGGTTAATGCCAGAAAACTATAACACAGCCATAAGTGATCATAGTTTTGGCTTATTTTTGTCTTCAATCAAATACTTGTAATGGAGGAGACATTAAAAGCAAAATACCAAATCCAAAAGTATTTGTAATCTGTAAAAGATGTCTGGTCTAATCCACATATTCAATTTGAGACAAAGGCAAAACCAAAAAGTTTGAAAGACGTGGTGTCTCATAGAACATCAGCAGTAACCAGTCAAGGATTTTCAGGATTTGGGGTTTCAAATATCCTTTGGGAATTCTTCAATTTTATTCTGAAGAAAAATCTCAGTTACAGTTTTCAGTTCATACAATTTCTATTTTCATTTTAAAAAAAATTATAAAGACAGTGCGCATTTGCATTAAATTTCACAATAATCATCATCAAATTGGATTTGGCTTTGTATAAATGTATATGATATAAGTTTAAGATGAACAAATAAGCATCTTTACATGCGCAGAGGGCATAGAAGACTGTAAATTGGGCCACCATGGCCTTGTGTATTGTGGGTTTGACTTCTGATTGTGAGGTCTTGGGACTGAGCCCAAGCCACGTCACAGTTGGCCGTCCGTCTTTTGAATGAGACAGGAGGTGTTGGCACATTAATAAACCTTCCCTGCTCTATGGCCCTAATAGCAAAGCTTAGGCAAAATTTGTTTCACTTCACTGGCACACAATACATCTCCATATAAGTAATGATTCTCGAGTGGGACATTAAACACCAATACAACAACAACAAAGGCTGTATTTAATTAGTGGTATGATGTTAATGATAACCTTGGCTTTACGTTTTAACAGTTCAGTTAATTTGAGTCTATCATGTCTAGAAGGGTTCATGATTTAAAGGCCCGTTGTATGGTCAATAATTTACATAAAGAAATCAAAGCTGTTTTCTGATTGGTTACATTATGGTAACTTACTTGTTTTTATCTTTGGGATGTGGAGAGTACTTCAGATATTCTTCGATTGTTAAAATGTTACAAAAAGTCAGCTGCAAATAAAAGAGAGAAGTCTCAGAATCCAAGAAACACCAATAAAAACCACAACTAAACCCTAATGAATTGATCAGAATCTACTACTACAGTATCGGTACAGGTATGTTCTTAAAACTGACTCCATTGAGAGAGAAAAGTCTACCTGTACCTTTAATGTAGGGGGTTTTCAAATTTCAATTCAAAATGTCCATGTAGGCCTATGGCTAAAATAATGAATGGAAACGGTGTCTTCTCTGACATTTTCAAATTCCTAGAGGCATTGCTGTGCCAAAAAACAAAAACAAACACACAAATTCAAACATGACCTGAGTACTCTGTCGATCTTTACAGCAAACTTCAATTAAAAATGCCCATGTATGACACAGAAATAGATGAACAGAAACTGTTTATAATGGAAGGATATGACATAGGTGATGCTATACGTCCCTGTCATTTCATGGTGGAGGTCTAAAACATTTTCATAAAATTTATACAGTTTCATTATTGTTCAATATAACACTTGCATGTTTTATACTTTGCCACAAGTTCTTAAATGAGAGTCATTATGACTCCACACCATTGTAAGTGCCACAAATTTTTGAGTCTGTGGGATTGAGACAGTGGTGTAACAATGGGGACTGGCTCTTTCTGTTTTTCTGATGAGACAGTAAATAGACAGTGGTCCCATGTCACCAGTAGTAGTCATGTCACCAGTAGTAGTCATGTCACCAGTA
>JACSZP010026472.1:0-12217 GCA_016161895.1 Pinna nobilis
ATTTTGATGAACTAGGGAAATAACAACACTTATTGGACAGGGTGAAAAATATTTTACAGAATAACAAAGGCACAGTGTTTGTTGTAAAACCTAGAATCATTTTTTGTGTACATCTACTTGTTATGTCTCCATAAGATATTGGAGGCATAGTTTTGTTTCGTATGTCCATCTACTTGTTTACAGAACTTTTGAATGGTAAGGCCAAGTGCTTGTATATTTCACATGTGTGTTTCATCTTATGAGATCTTTCTTAGAACTTTGACCTTGACCTTGGGTTTGACCCAATGCTAGATTGATTCTTTTTGTGTATGAAGGCTTACTACTGGTAGGTCATTAGTGTTTCATAATTATGTCTTGCTGAATTCCACATATTTTACTTTTGTCACTATTTTTATTCTCTCAAGCCTCATTGATCAAGACATCAGTTTCACTTTCCAGACAAAATTTATTGGGAAGAGAATTTTCAGATTTTTAGCCTTTATGATATGTATTCTCCATTTCAAAACATACATGTACATTTTGATATTCCAAACCCTTCATTTATCTGAACAATTTGCTTGGGAGCAAAAGTGTCTGGATTTTCAGGGTTTCACTCTATACATGGTTTAGTCGATTTCAGACAAACGCTACATGAACAGCATTTTGCTTTACTCCCATCTAGGTAAGAATGGTACTGGGCATCGACTTTATGTGGCACCCAGTTGTTTCTATGGAAACAAAGTCCTAATAAGTCAGCAAATGTTGTCATGGTAACATTTCTGTATCTTGTGGAATATTTTGGCTGTTATGTTGTGATCATTTTCAGAGGTACACATTTACATACTGTAAATCCGGTTTTATTCGCGAGAATTTTATTTTCGCATAATTACGCGTGAGCACTTACTCGCGAAAATAAAAGTCTCGCTTAATATACAAACCTTAGATAAAATGCTCAATACAACATAAACTTGGAATACTAAGCAAGCAAACACGCGAAAATATAGTGTCGCGAATAACTGAATGGCTTTCAATTCGCCAAAATAAAGTTCCGCGAAAATTTCTGGATTTACAGTANNNNAATTTTCCAGCTAATTATATTTTGTACAATTTTACAATTAAATTGACCCATTTCATTAACATGAGTTATATAAATAATTAGATTTTGGTGATTATTGAATTTGAGCTCAAATAATCAATATTAAAGTCTTATGAGTGATTTTTATCGTAAGATTCTTTATGAAAAAGACCATATATATATGCTGTCAAACAGATATTTGCAACCCCTCTTCGACACATGGCACATGAGCTGAATTTTGTTCAGTATGTAATTTTAAAATTTCATTCACAAGATTTCCTCGGACATTTATTTTGCCTATACCCATGAGGAGAGATCACCATGTTTTTGCTTAGCCTGTGTTCCCTCTTGTTTATCATATGCTCGTGAGGTCTCAATTCCCTTGCATCATCTAAATTAAAAGTTATTTATGGTGTTTATTATGCCAGTGGTCATCAAAATTTACTTGTGCTGATAAAAAATACGAAAAGCAACAATAGTCGCTTCTGGTATTGATCTGACCTCACGGTTTGTCATGTGACTTTCACCGCTGCATCACACAATTTAGGGTAGTGACCACATATCCCATACAGGGATATTTCTCAAAATTTGTTTCTCTGCAGTCTGAAGAGCATTTTAAGATTTTGTATAAATGTTACCATTTTGGTTTCCTTTTTTGGAAAATGTTTGTCTTTCTCTTTGAACTTCACACTAGTGTCCTAACTTCCATCGCTATCGCGAGATCATTCAATGTATTCTCTTCTCCAGTGTGAAGAGTTCCTGCACCCCTGAAATGACGTATTAGTTGAATTGTTCATTAGAAAGTGAATTACAATAGAACCTGTCTTGATGGACATAGTCATGGAAATGTCAGTAACTCAAGAATTATCTAATAAATTATTGTCTGTAAAAGATTTCTCAGCACTTGAGATCTTTAGAACAAGGTGGCCATTCCAGACAGGTAGTCTGTAACAACAGTGGATCATGAGGACAGGATCTACTGTATCACCATTTTGTAATTTCTTAATTGATTTCTTTTGAACAGTCACAGACACAGGCGCACAGAACAAGAGGAGGATGAGGAGTTATTGTCAGAGATTAAGAAGACGCAGAGCTCATCTTTACAAAGATTTGAACAAAGTCCTTCATGTTAGTATTTAATTTGTCTTTGAATTATCATTAGTTCATGAGTCAAATTTCATGGTTAAATACTTTCATTATTCAACAGATATTTACTATTACTGGTTATATACTTTCCTCCTTCAACAGAATTTGACAATTACTAGTTAAGTAATTTCATCATTCAACAGAGGTTGACCATCTACTGTTTACTTTCATTATTCAACAGAGGTTGACCATTACTGATTAACTAATTTTATCATTCAACAGAAGTTGACCATTACTGGTTAAATAATTTCATCATTCAGTAGAAGTTTGCTCATACTGATAAAATAATGTTATAATCACAGAAGTGGGCTCATACTCACCCGCACCATGACAAAACTTGCTCATACAATGCATTTATATGTGTAAAGATGGTTTGCTGTCCATGACCCATTTTTTACTGCTTTTGTTGACTTCTGTAGAAGACCTTTATATCTGGAAGGAAAATCTCATCAAGGGTATCTGTTGTTGTCTTTGGTAACTTTAGGTACAGTCAAACCTGTTTTCAGAGACCATCCAAGGAAAGGAGCAAAAAGGGTCACATATGACAGGTGGTTTCTTAATTCATGTGATTTATATAGGAAAAAAATCATTTTGGGAACCGTTCATTTAGGTCACATAAGACAGGTTTTCCTTTAATTCAGTGGGTCGCTAAGGCAGGTTAGACTGTATTTAATGATATCTCTGTGTTTCTTACAGATGTCAAGAATGGAGAAATGAGAGATTACCAAGTGAGAGGCCTAAACTGGATGATTTCACTGTATGAGAATGGTATTAATGGTATCTTGGCTGATGAAATGGTAAGTGTTTGTAATTACCTATACCCTACATTTAGTCAAATGAAAATTTTCTTTTTCTTCCCAATTTAAGTACATGTATGTAGAATGCTTATTTAGTTGTTCGTAGTACTGAAATTATCTGGTTATTGATGCTTTCTGATAATGTCAAAGCTTTATTTGGTTTTACAGAAATTTCCTTAATGTAAGATTATATAATGAAAAATACAGCCAGCAGATGAAAAAAATTGTGGTATAGTAAAGAATTCTACATGTATTTGCAACTAAAAGAGAAAGGTTTTTAAGGTTTAATATTTCCTTAATGATATCTTGTATACTTTTCATACTTCATTAGAACCAGCTGCCCAAATTTTTTTTTTTGTTCTTTTTCAATTGTGTGACATATATATAGCTTCATTGAAAAAGACAGAAAGTAGGACAGACTGGAACAACTAGTAAATGACTTACATATCCAAAAACATGGTAAAAGACAGAAAGTAGGACAGACTGGAACAACTGGTAAATCACTTACATATCCAAGAACTTGGCAGGTTTGAGTTATAGTATGAAACAAGACAAGCTGTTTAAAATTAGACTTTAATGTGAAATAAAACTTGACAATTGATTTTTACAGGGTCTAGGTAAAACTCTGCAGACCATTTCACTCCTGGGATACATGAAACACTACAAGCACATACCATCACCTCATTTAGTCATTTGTCCAAAATCAACACTGGCCAACTGGGAAGCAGAATTCAAGAGATGGTGCCCCACCCTCAGGGCTGTTTGTCTGATTGGTAACCAGGACCAAAGGGTAAAGAAGCATTTGATTTTGTGTTTTATTATTTTTTAATTTCAGAATGTCAGTTCTACATCGCATATTTTCTCAATGCATGTAAATGGTTCATTTGAAAGAAGAATGTTTGCCTCTGATCTTAGAGGTCCAGGTTTCCACTCTCACCATGTTATTGCCTGTTTTTAACTCACCGGAGCCAATGGCTCAAGTGTGCTTTAGCCATAGCCGGCGTTCATCATCCGTCTGACGTTCGTCCGTCTGTAATCTTTTCAAATTTTTAACTTCTTCTTCAGAAACACTGCAGGGAATTTGATGAAACTAGTTTCATGCTATTTGGATGGGACAGTGAGAACCAAGGTCCCTTGTCAAAATATACGGCAACATGCAAAAGATACCTTATTGCTTCATGGCCCAAAAGTTAGCTTGATGCCAGCATATGACTGAAAATTCTCAAGAATGGACAGGGCAAGACAATATCTAAAAAAATTTAAGATACCATCAAAATACAGTATCTGTTGAACCAAGGAATCTATTGTATTTTTCAGGCTGCTTTTATCCGTGATGTCATGATGCCGGGAGAGTGGGACGTCTGTATCACTTCCTACGAAATGTGTATCAGGGAGAAGTCAGTATTCAAGAAATTCAACTGGAGATATTTGGTCATTGATGAAGCTCACAGAATCAAAAATGAAAAATCCAAGGTACAGTTTATTTTTTGGTGTTTATCTAATATTTCGTTGAAAGCACTGCCACATTGATGTAATGATGTTTTCTCCTCATTTGATGGATACCCAGTTTATATTTGGATTACAATAAACTTTTGCCATAAAATAGGTATTTTGTATCAGCTGATTGTATGCCTAGATATTTGAATTAAAAGATGTACGTTTGAGAGCTGCTGTGGCTTTCTGATTAGAACGTTCATTTTCAGATCAAAAGTCTTGGGTGTCACTAAGTAGGATCCTTGGAATGAAGGAGTGTGTCACAGTAGTTGTTAGGACGTTAAAGAATCCTCACTGATCAATGGTCGAAAGTGCTGAGCATATGTCAAAATTTGTAGCCCTTCACTTGGATTTGTGATGTCTTCATATAAGTGAAAGATTTTGAAGTTTGATGCTAAACAGCAAAAACTAAAGATTTGGTTTATTCAAGATGCATCACTGCTTAGTGGCCCTGAGTACCAAGCCTTTTATAGACCAATATTTGGAGCCCACTCGCCCACCAGGGTTTTGTGACATTACTATGCAAGTGAACTATTCACTAGTAGAATGTTAACAAAGCTATAAAAAAAAGAACATGCAGTGTATTGACATTATACAATGAACATCTACTTAATTTTCTTTATTTCTTTGTTTGCAGCTATCAGAAATTGTCAGGGAATTCAAGTCAACAAACAGATTGTTGCTGACCGGTACTCCTTTGCAGAATAACCTCCACGAGTTGTGGGCCCTACTCAACTTCCTGTTACCTGATGTTTTTAATTCGTCTGAGGTAAATAGAATTGATTGCTAGTACGAATTCTCAGAAATAGTTGGTTTAAGCTTTTATTATCATTGTCCATTTGGAATTTTAGGTTTTTTGTTTATTTTGGTTTTTTGCACATTTGTAAAGAGAAAAAATGCATTCATTTTCAATATTTTTAATGAAATGGAAAATTTGTAAACAAAATGAAGTGTTGAAAACAAAAGATGAAAGACTTTGAATAATTCCACAATAGAGTGTTGAAACTTATCTGAAATATACATGTAGGTAGGAATTATATCTGGTGCTAAGATGATTTGTTCAGATAGCAAAGTTACAGTAAATGAGAACCTGACATTTTCTGATAATGTGAATGTAATCTTAGGTTTTGATGTATCTCTTTTTTTCTTTCACAGGACTTTGATTCCTGGTTCAACACCAACAGCTGCTTTGGAGATAATGCTCTTGTTGAAAGACTCCATGCGGTAAGTACAACAGTCCTGGGGAAATGAATATTTTATCGTCATGGTTACAGACATGACACAAATATGTTTGTTAAAGGTCTGTGAGTTTACAATTAGTTAGATATACCGTCAAGCCTCATTAATGCAGTCAACAATGATCCTGATATTTCACCTTCCGAACAACATTTTCTGGGAGCAGATTTTGATATCTGTACAAATCATGATATATGTGTTGATTTAGTAATATGGACGCTTCATTTATCTGTACAAATTGCTAGGGAACAAAGGTGTCTGGATAAATGAGCTTCACTGTACTTGTGATCTTGCATTTCTTTGCCCTGGTGACTGGAGATTCTGGGTAATGTAGTTTTTGGTCTCTGCTTGTCTAAAAAAAAAGATTACGCTTTGGCCATAATATATATATAAAAGCTATGTGATAAGGCTTTCATATTTCACAAGTGTTCATCCCCTGACAGGACCATCTTTTGATATCATGGATTTTAACCACCTTACACTGACCTTGGAATTTGAAGTATATCTTAAAATCTTTATCTGGTAATACTCTTTTGTTGTACAAGGGCATTCATGTATCACAAACACATCTTCTTGTAGGTTTTACGACCTTTCTTACTGAGACGTATTAAAGCTGATGTGGAAAAAGCACTTTTACCAAAGAAAGAGATCAAGATATTTGTCGGGCTGAGCAAAATGCAAAGAGAATGGTAGGTGTCACCTTACTTTCCCTCATAAAAGAGGTGATTCTCTTGACTTTCTTTAGTTTCTTTGTATTTTTTTTTTATGCCTCACTTGACAGTCTTTCAGTCGCATCCAGTCCAGATAATGATGCTGAAATCCAAAAAAAACCTGGGTAAAGGATATCTGCCTTTCTGCAAGTAATCTTTTTCCTCATAGTTAAAGATTTGTCTGATATGAATTGAACCATTGGTATGAAGAAATGTAATTTAGAGCACTAAAATATCTATACTGTAGAGGTCCCTGACATTTTTAGAGTATATGTTGATGATATTCTTTTTTTTTATCATGAATTCATTGACTAATTTCTGAATGATTTTTCCAGATTCTAAAATAAGGAAATCAATATTGTAATATGTTTTCACTTTTTAAAGCATTATAAAAATACTTTTTAAAGAGCTACAATATTTACTACAACCTATTGTAGGTAAGAGTTCTTACTAAACTTTTTGAGTTGTAACATTTTTTTGAGCTGTTGTTTTTATATTTGTAGGTATACAAAGATTCTTATGAAGGATATTGACATCGTGAATGGAGCAGGTAAAAGTGACAAGATGAGGCTGCTGAACATTCTTATGCAGCTGAGGAAATGTTCTAATCACCCTTACCTGTTTGATGGCGCTGAACCAGGTATGAATCTAGTATAATAGTGTATTGTTTTGTAATTTTTTGTTGTTAAACATTCTCCTCGAGAATCTTTCACTTATATGGATCATGTGCCGTTGATGGGCGACAAATTTTGCTTATACCCGGCACTTATGGACGTAGAGCAGGGAGGCATCTTTAACATGCCAACACCTAATGTGACACAGGACCTCTGTTTTAACTGTCTCTTCTGAAAGACAGGAGCAGCCAACCACATCGTGGCTTTGGCTCGGACCCCCGGCCTCACGCTCAAAAGTAAAGCATGCAAACCACTAGGCCACGGCAGCCTTAGTGTATTGTGTCATTAACTACCTTTCAGATATTGCAGAGTACAATTTTACCTTGTCAAGTCATCAGAAATCTAATTAATGTACTACAGTCTAACCTGTTTTAAGCAATTCATTGGAAGGAGCAAAAAAAAAATGGTTGCATATGACAGGTGGTTTATTTATATTCAGGTGATTCATATAGGAAAAAGTCATTTTGTGAACGATATACAGTGATGTCTCGTTAGTCCGGAACTCGTTAATCCGGAAAATCCGTTACTCCAGACGAATTGCTCGGAAACGAACGGCCACAGTGTTCAAATGCTTCAATAATCCGGAAATTCGCGTTCCGGATCCGGACGGTCTTTTCTCGGAACGACCGTGCAGAACCAATGTTAACATGATTTGTTAGTCCGGACAAAATTCTGGCAGTCTTTAGTGAGTGTTGTTGTTTATACAACAATTTGAAATAATAACAGAGACAAGTCTTTAACCCTGTGTGTAATTCATTGATAAGGAGAGGGTAGATAATTGCCACCTTTTCTCGATCGATTGGAGTATCTGGTAGTACTCACGGGGTTGATTATTCCTGCCTGTCAAGGTAGAGACTGTCGGTAAATTTTACTTAATTTGATATTATGGTTATTCTTTTGATTAAGGAAAAATGAGGTGATGTTTTTTTAAATGAAGGTGAAAAGAGATTATACACGGCCTATTTTCTTCNNGCCGATAATCTACAGACCATCTTTCGATCTCTGCCGGACTTAATAATGATATCTATGTGCAGGAGAATAAGTGCTTATTCTTTGTCTTCGATCACTTTTTCCCCTCTTCCTCTTTTTTCCAAAACTTTTTTTTTTTTTATATTTGTTGTTTTTAAACATTTTTTTTTTCTTTCTGATAATTTTCACTTATTTTCCTTCTCTTTTTTAGATCTAAACTTTTGCACTGGAAATATGACAGGGGAAATAATTCTTGGCACGGGTCATGATCCGGTAGTCGAGAAAATTTGTTAATCCGGACGAATCGCTTGAGGACGAATGTGTCCGGACTAACGAGACATCACTGTATTTAGGTCGTATAAGGCAGGTAGTAAAGGCAGTTAAGTCTAGTTTTGAAGCTAAATTGATTCATCTTCTTAACCAAAACCCCAGTTTTGAGTGTCCCAATTGATTTGACTTTGAACTGAATGTAGTCATGGTATTTATTTTCTTTTTTTTTCATACTTCAGGTCCTCCCTATACGACAGATAAACACTTGTTTGAGAACAGTGGCAAAATGGTCATCTTGGACAAACTGCTTCCAAGACTCAAGTCACAAGGTAAGTTTGTCTGAATATTCCATTGACATTTATAGGTACATAAACAATCGATTATCCAAGGGTAAACTCTCAGACAATTTGCTCTTGCTCAGAGACCATGCAGGAGTTATAGGGTGTACATTTCTGATTTCTCACAAGTTTTCACTATTGCCATAACTTTTGAATTTTAAGGGATAGAGGGTGACATTGTTTATATGTCTATTGATAAGAAGGCTTATCATTTCATACCAAATTGTTTTATCAAGTGCCCAAAATTTGTCATTATGTGCAAAGTGGATGTTTCTGTTTTTATACTTTACAAGGGAATCAGTGTTTTACAAATATCTTGTGGGGCCTCCGTAGCTGAATGGTAAGAGCATTGTGTTTTAAGCCACTTTATCTCCCGCCTCTAGTCAGCACGGTTTGTGCCCCACTGGAGCAAAAGTTAATCATGTGAGAAATTTGCCAGTTTACTTGCAGAAAGCCTGTGGTCTCTTCCCGGGTACATAAGTAACCTGGTTCTCCCCTCCACCAATGATAAGAATTTGCCGGCACCTTATGACTGCCAGATTGTTGAGTGTGGCATAAACCAAAACAAACAAAATGAAAAACATGGTTTGTTTTTGGAATGGAAATGTTGTGACTGGTCACATGATGAAATTGTGTAGTTTAATTTTGTTTTATTTAAGTCTTTATTAACTTTAACAATAATGTAGAAGCCTCACCACATGGATTACACCATTGCTTTCAGGTTCGAGGGTGCTGATTTTCAGTCAGATGACCCGTATGTTAGACATCTTAGAAGATTACTGTTTCTGGAGAGGACATGATTATTGTCGACTTGATGGACAAACACCCCATGAGGAAAGAGCGGTATGTATTTGGTAACATGTCACTTAGGTGATCCTGATCCAGTAGATTAATCTATCATTCTTTATACAAGAATGTTTGCATAAAAATACTACTCTAGCCTTTCATTGGTCTCAAAAAATTCAAATTTAATCAAGTCAAACAGTTTTTAGCTTACCTGGACAAAAGTCTGGAGAACTTATGCCAAACCGACAGCTTTGTTATCATTGCAGTCATAATTAAATTTGCAGACAACTTAAATCTTGGCTATAATTATCTTTTTAAAAAGTAGAAGCTTTAGCCATAGGATATTGCAATGACATCAACAAATTAAAATCACTTAAACCTCTTGCTGCAAGCACTCAGTCACAAGACGTTACGTTATTGCCAGAGCTATTGACATCACGTTGGGTTTTTGTTGGGGACTGTACCTAGCTATAGTCCTGTTGCTACGTATAGTAATCCTGTAGCCAAGGACAGATGATTTCTACATTAAGTAGTATTCATGTTGTTATCCAATGATAAATTAAGAAATTATCATGTGATGTACTGAAGTCCCGTACTGGCATTTGGTGATATCTCCATATATGTGAAAAAAAGTTGAATGGTACATTAAATATCAGCACAACAACAGCATTTAGCCCAAGAGATTAAAGTGCAAGCTACATCATCATCTTTAATTTTGTCTTTAACGATGTATACATCACATATCACTTTCTTTTTGTCGTAGATTTCCATCAATGAATATAACTCTCCCAACAGTAGCAAGTTTGTTTTCATGTTGAGTACCAGGGCCGGAGGACTGGGTATTAACTTGGCTACGGCAGACATTGTCATCATCTACGACTCCGATTGGAACCCACAGGTTGATCTGCAAGCTATGGTAAGGACGCAAATGCCATTGAACATTGATATTTTAATTCAGGTCTTAATCAGTTTAAAATTGGTCCTTTTCCTCAGATGACCAACATTTTCCTGGTAATAGCATATGTATAATTAGAATTGCAGTCTCTCCTAACCAAGTAAGTCGCAGCAAGTGTTAACTTCAAGGTGAACAAGTGAGACCTTAAAAAGCATGGACTAATATGGTCGGTGGGCCTGAGTGTTAAGCATAGGCTAATATTTGAAGCTCTTAGTACAAGTGAAAGTTTGGAGTGGTACATGGCACATCATTAGAACATTACAAACTTTTGCCATACATACATGTATATACACCACATATTTGTTAAATATACAGTGGAGTTGGTCTATAATGAAGCCAAAAGGGGTCGACTTTTGACTTCGTTATAGGCATCCTTCGTTTTAAGCATCAGAATTTAATAAATATATAGATAAAAAGTAATTCTTTTTTTGGAATCTCATTCCTCTTCGTTTAACACTGAATCTGCTTTAAGCCGATTTGTTTTAGATGGAATCTACTGTACCTCCATATATCATCACATGACCCAAGAGTTCAGAGGGGCCTCCATGGCTGAGTGGTTAGCATGTTCGACCTCAAATCAAAGGGTCCGGGGTTCGATTCTTGCAGCACCACTCCATGTTTGGCCATTCCTGTCTTTCAGATGAGATAGTAAAAACCGAGATCCCATGTCACAGTAGGTGTTGGCACGTTAAAGAACCCTCCCTGCTCTACGGCCAGCAGTGCCAAGCTCAGGCAAAATTTGTCACCCTTCACTGGTGACGTCTCCATATGAGTGAAATATACTTGAGTGGGACATTAAACAACAATACAACAACTTTCGTTTTAGGATCGTGCTCACAGGATTGGTCAAAAGAAACAGGTCAAGGTCTTCAGGTTTATAACGGAGAACACAGTTGAGGAGAGGATCGTGGAGAAGGCAGAACTGAAACTGAGGCTGGATAATATTGTTATACAACAAGGTTTGTCTCAATAACTGTATTGTTGTTGTCTGATAAGTTGATTGAAATTGATTAAGGGGAAATAATGGAAAAGTTGCAAAGAATGTGAGGGTTTGATTGACTTGTATGTTTTCCTTTTATTCTGAATGAAAAAGTGATGATTGAAGTGTTGTAGAAGTTGGTTATGTAAGAAAGTTTGACGATTTTCTTGGAGAAGGTCAATGGTGTCTTCCCATAAATATTTATAACCAGGCCCTTTTCTCCACAACCAAAAACTGGTCAGATTTTGAGTGACATAAAGCTAAAACAAACAGAAAGAAAAAAAGAAGAACACAAGGATTGACTGGATTATTAAAAATTTGAAATATTTGCGCCAGGTGATACTCAAATGTCAATATTTCTGTTGTTAAATAAAAAGCTTGACATAAGAATACACCAGCATAATTAAGGCCAAATAAAATTAAAATTACAGTTCTCAGGCCAGTGCGCATCTCATTGAAAGCCCAAGCATTACCAATTTTATCAAGAATTCAATAAAATAAAATTCGAAATTGTGGTACCGTGTTGGCCCTTGTCAGGTACGTATATTAGTCACGCCTCTCCTTTGTCGTGCCTCTCCTTAGTCAGTAATATGTTTAAAAGTTATGACAAGAAAAACATGCATTCGGATTTGATTGACAATGACTCGCATACACGAGGAAACGAAAAACATGGCATGTGTAGTGGCCGTCTAGAGGTAAAAACCATCCTACCTTGGACAATTATCTAAGGCTTCTGCATTGAATTTATATTTACTTAATTGTACACTAGTTTAAGAAGGAATTAATTAGAACTTGGAGAATGGAAATTC
>JACSZP010026477.1:0-10282 GCA_016161895.1 Pinna nobilis
CCGTATTACTTAAGACGACCATCTTCCTTCAAACTTGTTCTACTTTTATCATCTCAAAATGTCACTGAACTTTATAATCTTGGAAAATATTTATTTAATGCTGTAAAAAAGAGAGATATATTATTAATGTAAATGTCTCTCCTCCGTCTACACAATCTTGTCACTTGTATGTACATATATATTTTGTTATTGATATCATAATACCTATAAGCATGTGCTTTCGGTGAATAAACTATACTATACTATACATGCCACCCAAATCTAAAAGAGCTTCCGACGCGCCTGTATTCGTTAAAAGAATCATGATAATCAATACTGTAAGATCCATGTTGTCTTTGATAAAACATACACATTCATAAATTGAAAAGGTTTTATTTCGCATGGGGAAAATATCGTTTTTATATGCAAAATTTTAAATCGAATTAAATAAAATTGATTAATAAATTTTAATTTATCTTCCTCCCTAATTCTTATAATTACATCTTGGACTCAAAACCGTTTGCAAAATTTTGCGCCCCTCCTAATTTCAAATCCTGGATCCGCGCCTGTTAACGTCCCACTCAAGAATATTTCACTCATATGGAGACGTCACCGTGTGCCGGTGAAGGGCGATAAATTTTGCCTATGCTCGACACTGCCGGCCGTGCAACAGGGAGGGTTCTTTAACGTGCCAACACCTACTGTGGCATGGGACCTTGTTTTTTACTCATCCGAAAGACAGGCACGACCAACCGCAGGGTGGTGCTGCACGGATTCGAAACTCGGACCCTTCGATTCGATTCACGCTAACCACTCGGCCACGGCGGTCCCCTCCTTGCTTGGTCACCGAATTGTTCCATGCTGGCAGGCAATGCTGACTCCTTCCGAACACCTTGTCCAAATTCGGCTGGGAGTTGCAATTGTTATTCATTATGAGACCCAACTTGTATCAAAGGGAAATTGGAAGTTAGTTTAAATTAGAAGTTAGGATATCCTTTAATTGATACTTTATAAATTGATACCCGGGTTGTGCTTCAAATCGGTAATAAAGTTATCTGGAATTTTCTTTTAAAACGAGTCCAATACCCAATTAAGATTTTAATATAACAATTCAAAAATAATTCAATTGATAGATAGGCCTATTTAGAAAAAAACTAACTTTACCAACGATTTTACGTATTTTCAGTGATAGTTTGCCAGTGATAGTGTATGATATATAATTGTACAATAGGAAATACACGTATGTACGAATTTTGACTTGATGAAACTTGAAGTAGCCCTTTATGTTTAATGGAAAACCAAGGAATTTCGTTCTAAAAATATAGTGAAAAATTCCCTTTCTATTTTCGGAAATACGTGTACTCAGACGGAAAGATACATATTTCATCTAAAATCCTAAAAAGCAAAGTAGTAGGTTATTTAATATTATTTTATATTGAATGCACAGTTATTTTAAGGTAAAGAATTATCAACTTTTGTCTAGATGAATGTGGTAAAAAAATGTATTACATGTACTATACCGATTTTCAGACAATACTACAAATAGTCCTTCCTCTCAAATGTACGTACATGTAATTGTTAATTATTTTACACTTAGGATTTCTTAAATGACACTTCTATAATACGCGTACAAACACCGAATTTACAGCCTTTTGGTCAAAATCACTGTATTTACTCGGGGAGAGTGATAAAATGTACGCTGTATTTTGTTCATGAATTATAATTTAACACATTATTATGCAAAATTTCATACCATCTAAGGTAATTTAAAAAAATGAAATTCAATTTGACAATGTATTAGATATTTTTAGATTACTAGAATACAAACACTCAATTTACAATCAATTTGACAAAGTCAATATTTGTGAGACGGGAGAACGATAAAATGTATGTTGTTACGTGTTGCCGAAATCTAATATATAATCTAAAATATTTTTTAGGCAACATCTCATACCTTCTTCGGTAATTTGAAAAGAATGAAACGGACAATGCATCAGCTATTTTGAGTTTATTGAATGTGATAATTGGTCGGTTCTAATGGAGTATTAATATAATTTTGATTTACAGTTGTATGTACAACATGATGTGTATACTTGTATATTTATTTTAAGAAATTAATATAGGTGAGTCATCGATACTTTTTACAAAAATAGCACAATGTGCATGCATTATGTATATCTGTATACATGTATTTGATTTTCAAGAAATTTAAAATAGGTGCAACATAGATACATTTTCCAAAACAGCATAATGCATATTAAAGAACTAATACATATGTATTGGTCAATGTACGTACGTGTAAATATAATTATATAAAATACTTTTTATACATGTGTTAGAAGTGAGGTAATGAATGGCTTTATAACTGGATATCATTACTTTGAACATTGTTGTATCCTTCATATTTGCTTTTTTCTAGAATACCACGTTCTTTTTTGTACTTCATTTCTCGATAGATATGGTAAACTTCTTCAATTGGGGTTGGGAAGAAAACCAGAAAAGCCATCACTACCCCCCATATATGTATAGTTTTTGTCCAAGTTGAAAATTGTTCGAAGGAGAGGACATGCAATGTTGCCATGACACCGGGAATGAGGAGCACCAATAGAAATGCAATTATCCCTCCTCCTATGAATGATAAATACTTGGCTTTCTTGAATGACTGTTCTAGTTGTGCATGAGACGGCTTTTCGGTATTCTCTAAATGAGGAAAATCTTCTCTGTACAGATCAGCCCATGGAAGAAGCGGGTTGTCGATATTCCTCAATTTCCTCCATTCCATTCTCTCGTCACGAGAAGTCTTGATTTTATGTGTGAACAATGATACAAAAACTGTTACGATTAAACTGGTCAACATACAAGCCAGACCACCGCCAAGAATGGCAAATGGCTGCGATGTATTTTTGACGAAGTTTGCTAATCCATCTTCGTACGAATTACTGACGCCAAACCAAACTGCTATTCCAGCAACCAGTCCTGTGATGCTTCCTAAAACAAATTCAATATAATTGTTTCACTAGATATATTCTAACATAAGTAGTAAGTCATGGTCTCCGTGTCCTGACCATATATGTTTTAGATTTTCTGTTGATATACTGTATACACATTTTGTTTTCACTTTTCGCTCTCATCGTCAGTGGGCGACTGGGTGAATTAAAAAAGTTTTATTTTTCTTGAATCGAATCATAACGAAATTGGACGAATTTTAAACTGGGCGAAACTGTTTGCAAGTGCATTAGGACGAAAATAACCCTGTAAACAGTAAGCAATTATTCTTTATCATTTAAGTACGAATGAATATCCCGGATGAAATAGTGCAAATAACGTTTTCTACACGCTCAAATTACGAAATAAAATTCACAAATAGGTATATATCACTTCATATTTGGCCTCATGATATGTTTGTAGAAAAGTCATCATCATCATCATCATCATCATCATCATCATCATCAGTAAATTTAAACCATACCTATGATTACCCCGTGTGGTGTTGACTTGCACCAGAAAATGCTTAAGATAAGTCCTGGGAGGCCAGGTATTGTCAAGATAGCTCCAGCCATGTATGCCCAGTTCAGATCAATGCCACTGCTGATGACGAGCATGCCATAAGGAATTATACCAACTGCAACCCACAATATACACCAGCTCTTGTAGCGAAGAAGCATGTCATGATACATGCGGAACTTTCCATGATGAGGGCAGAGGGAACTTCTGAAATAATGTAATAATTCACAATGCATAAACACAGAGAGAGAGAGAGAGAGAGAGAGAGAGAGAGAGAGAGAGGGTGTGTGTTTTGTCAACAATGATATTTGAAAACATGTGCGTTTACCCCTTTTCAATATACAATTTAGTGATATTTCAGACTTTGATTTTTTGAAACTATTAGTTTTCGTACTTCTTCAAACCGAAGCTGTCCTCATCTTTTGTTTCTTGGCAGTGACTACACGAGGAAGCAAATGGACATTGACAAAATGATTCCTCATCCTTAGGGGTAATGTCAATTTCCTTCTTCCGCAATCCACATAGAATGCAGTATAATGTTGAAGGTACTTTTCTGTAAAAAGGAAGAAATAAATAGAAATTCACTCATCATAATATTATTCAATATACTGGTATACTGTAAATCCTGAAATTTTCGCGGAACTTTAGTCAATAGTCATGTAATTATTCGTGATACTATATTTTCCCGCATGTGAATTTAAGTAAGTAGTTTGTGTTGTTTTGATACTTCTTAATAACAGATTAGCATATCTAGCGAAGACTTTATTTTCGCGAGTGTGTGCTCTCGCGTAATTACGCGAAAATCAAACTCTCGCGAGAATTACTGGATTTACAGTATATAAATTATTTATGAATTGTGCATGTATAAGATAAAGCTTCGGTAATCTGAGGCAAATTTTCCATGCGACTGAAGTGTCATGAAAACTGAAATGTACATTTCAAGACGGCAATTCGAAATTCTTTTCTCTTCTCCTCGCATATTCCGCCCGTAAGATGTAGCAACTATTAGTTGTATATTTATGTAAGGACGTTTTTATTTGTTGGGAAAATGATTAACGCTCATAGTCAACATGCTAGACATCTCTCAAAACCTGATAATGAGAGGGACTTTATGGAAGCAATTGATCAACTATAAATTTTTTGTTATCCTCTGAAACACCGACATTCGTTTACTTATTGCATTCTTGGCCTCGTGGAGAAATTAAATTCATGAGTTGTGGATATCTAGCGTTCAAGTAGTACGATATTATAGAGAAAAAATGATAAGAATGGATGAAGCAACGTGCTTTTCTGCTCGCATGCTATCGGAATACATGTTTCGAAAATCAATTACAAAGAAATAGCGTTCAAGACTATCAATTACTAAACAACAACCTTCCTACATGACTGTTTTGTTTATCCTAATATGCCATGTTTGTCCTTCATCATAAGGTTGTGCTTAAGGCTAGTCCAGGAATTAATTTGCCTTTGTACCTGTCTACATGTATATAACAATATCAGTCAAGGTTGATTTAATTTTTGACATTGTCCCGTTTGTCTATTCGTGCAACACGGCATGAAATAAAGGAGTTCCTCGAAGACAAACGTTTAATCATTGGATTCTCTCCTGAAACATGTATGTATGTATGTATGTATGTTTGTTTGTGCGCACGCACGCACGTACGCATGTATGTATACATGTATGAATGTATCCATGAATATATGTATGCGTACATGTATGTATGTATGTATGTATGTATGTATGCAACAATCCAATTGCAAGGTATATTACAATAAAAATCTTCAAAATTTGGAGTACCTGAAAAGTCATCATGAATAAATGTTTCGGCTCTTTAAATTTTTCCTTATTATAGTAGATTATTCTGAGGAATGCGCGACTGGCAAATAGGAGTTATTGCCCTTGAGTCATTGTATTCGTGTAAAGTCATAATTCACAACCTTTTCTAATGATATGTAAGACGATGTTATACATATTTATGTGACCTATCTACCCATTTATTTCTAACTGATGCAGCCGAAGTGAAATGTAGGGTACATGGGAACTGATCTATATGTCACATCACGTAACGATGCACAACGTACCATTATACATCCTAGTACAATGACAAAGAATGTAGACACAACTAGATATCTTATTGTCAGATGTAGGATATGGTTTTGATGCGAGCTAATGTTACACTGATGAAATTAGTCGTAACGGCTGAATTGTTTGCCATCTACACATAGCTATCGTGAGTTTGTTGATAAGAGCAGTAAAAAGGTAGTTAAATACATACCTAAGTGATAAATTATTGTTAAAGTGGTGAAAGTAAGCAAAGCAAAACTTAAATAATTTAATGCAGACTTTGGTGTATAAGTGAAAACCGAACATATGGCCCTCCGATTTTTTAGCTCAAAGACGTAGCACCGATTATTCTTAACACACTGGAATAAGAAGCCATGGTAGACATCGTAGTCCCTTGTTTACAGCTTTCTCAGGTTGCGTTGTCAGATAACTTGAGTAGGATTGAAGATATGAATATGTCATTCTATTTCTTGCATGAAATACACTAACTTTCTTAACAATTGAGAAAACAGCTTTCCACATACCCGTTATGCTTCACAATGTTTAATTGGTAACGGACCATACATCTCTGTTGACCAATACATGTTGGTACCTCTAGGCTTGTTCTCAAAAGAAATTTTGCCACGGGTGTAGCATGACAATGGGGGTTCCAAATATTCCTAGGGATGTATTCGTTTCGTCTATGATTTGAATGCGTTTTCTGTCACAATTATAGATTTAATTTACTGGAGAACAAAGTCGCTGCGCATGACCTAAAGTAACGGGTATATACAATTCATGAGATACATAATTTTACAATCCATATTTTGTGTTTCCATGTTTATTTTTTTGTACTTACCCCCTTCTCATAAATTCAAAAATTAAAACATGATATTTTCATCAAATAGCAGATGGAACGAGTTATTGGTTGCCATGGAAATGTAGGTATGTTTTATTGACTCACCTGTAAGGACATATGTGAGTCTGGTAAATATCATACACTATGATGGAGGACACTGCCATGACTTCTCCCGATCCCGTAGACATTAACGCCATCCCAACCATGGTCAACACCAGAAAATCGCCAGTTTTCCCCAAAGCAAGATTGGCAATATACGGCGTTACTAGCCCTATAATTTGAAGAAAACGGTGAAGTAGAAGATACCAAGAGGCATTCCAAATTGGATAAATCAACGGCAGACAAAATCGTGGCCAAAACAAAAAGGAGACAAAATAACAGACAGAAATACACAAATACATGTACAATTATAACTATAGTGGAGTAACACGAACCCTACTTAAAACCGGGATGAGTCTGGTGCCCCGGAAGGGTAAGCAACTGGATTTTAATACAATTTCTGATCTTTTTTCTTCATTTTTAGTGATAAGAAATATATTTTATGAAAATGTTAACGGACACGTTACAAATTAGGATTTCTTGGTGAAATCTTATTATGTTTATAGTTTTTTCCAAAGAGAAGTTTCAAAAGACCGATGTTCTTCATTAGGACATTACATTTCTCTTCTACTGGACGCAGCTATGGGATTGAGGGTGTTCGAGACATAATGAAGAACACAAAAGAAAATGAGATAAATCGATAAAATAATAGTGGTTGCAATCAGATCAGAATAGTTCTAACTTAATAGAAAAGGGTTAAAAAAAAAGTAAGCTACTGACGTATGTTGAGTCACACTAGTGAATTATCATCCAACTAATTTATATGATCCCGAAGAAATATTTAAGGAGAAACTTTTTCTTTTATGTCAAACGATTGTATCTTTTTCTGTTATACATATTATATCATCAATCCGCCATTGATAATCGATTTACGTACCTTCATCGATTTGTTGGGATGTTAATACCTCCGATAAGTTCGTGGCACTCACAGCCAGGTAACCCATCCCTGTGGTAGCTGCCACTGATGCAGGTATTACCACCCACATAAAGGAGGCGATTTGGAACCCAAGTACACCCTGCAAAGGCTTGGCAGCAATTCTACTTTGCCACGATGCCTGGTCACAAAATGTTAGCGCAGCCGTCACAAACAGACCAACTAGTGCCCACACAAGACCTTCCATTGAATGAAATGTCAAATAACTGTTATCTTCGTTACCAACGACGTCCGGTGTTGACAGGTTTTTGACTGCATTATAAATCTTTTCTAAAGACCCAATCTCGGAGATGGAATCGGTCGGCTTGTAAATTATACTGATCACAATGATCATAGCAGAAACATAGAGTAAAACTGCATTGAAATAAGAAACGTAGAATGTAGTACCAAGTCCCCCGACGTACGAGTAGCTCCCAAAAATTGTTGCAAGAATGATGAGACAAAATTCATCAGAGGCAGAAGGGGTGACTGACTGAATTGTCGTTGTCCCAGCAACTATAAGGATGGCCAAGATGAGAACATTTACAAGTAAGGCTAAAAAGCAATACACAAGGTGAGCGGTTCTTCCATGTCGTGCGAATATGATCTGTAAATAAAGTAAATAATTCATATATAAACATAAATGATGAACAGACAATTTAGTATTGAAGAACAGATCGGTATTACAAACTAGAAAATGTAATGAGTTAATGAGATATGAAAAATGGGGTAAATAAATTACATATATAAAATCGACTTAGATTTATCTATCAGAATCATTATATTTTTGGAACATGGAATTAATTACCATCATTTATCATCAACTAACCCACTCTCTGAAAATAAATGAATAAAAAGTTAATATAGAGTTACGTGAGGAATGTTATACAATTAAAGAAAAGATTACCTGTGGATAAGTCTTCGCTCCAGGTGCCCTCGTTTTCAGATACACTGACACTACGGGGAACGTAGCTATACTAATTGCAACTCCTATTGTATACCAAATTGGTCCGGCGATACCGACCTTGAAATTACAGAACAGGTATCAAACATCGATTTTAAAATAAACAGAATCAAGGTCTGCAATACTGTTCTAATGATTTTGATTGTTTTATCAAAATGAGAAGAAGAAAAAAAGATTAATGCATACAGGCATCATTGCGAAAATCGTTTTGGTATAAAGATAAAGATATTATTTGTTTTATTTTATTTTGTATTCCATTACAAGAATTTATGTTCTCCCCATTTTACACTGCAATTAGTTTCTGTTTACAGGGTTAGTTTTGCTCTGATACCCTTGCAAACAGTTTCACTCCGTTTCATACCCGCCCATCCTCACAATAATTCTATTCAAGAAAAATTACTTTTTTTGAATTCGCCCACTGACGATGATGGCGAAAGTGGCGAAAATAAAACGGGGCCCAATGTTTCCATGTATACTGTATCTTTCCCAAGAGATATAACACAAAATATCATATATTACTTTGACAGTTAATGTGGCACTCTGCAGTACATCCGCCGGCCATAACAGCTGGGATGCCACAGTTACAGCAGTTAGACTTGTACTTATTTTTCCTCCGGCGTCGAAGGTCCTATCAACACTCTCCACCTCTTGGTAAATATGTTTCCGAATGAATTTATACAAAAGTGCTAAAATAATCGAGGTTCCTCCGAAACCCAAGAACAAAAGTAAGGCTGCTTCATACTTCTCCATACTAATTCCACCTGAAAGAATAAAATTAAGATTTGGATTGCTTTATCATTCGTAAATTCGGTTAAATTAAAGCTGTCCGTGGCGAATACAATATTCGAAAAATATGACACATAACGTTGATTTTTTTCACTATGGGCGATTGCTCTGTTATTTTGTTTCCTTTTCTTGTGTTTGATCTTTCTTTCACTTCCATTATCATACTGCAGCGTATCCACTTAATTTGTTCATGTAGCTGTTTGTGGCACTACTTATAATTTCAAGTCATATGACGGTGTCCAGTTTTTATTGGCGGAGTAGAAAACCCATCACAATTGTACCAGAGGCGAGATCACCTGCAAAAATTCTCACTTATTCGACAAAGGTGCTCATCAAGATGGATAGTTTAAAGCGCGATATTTTGATCATGCGGCACTGAGATCACGTACAATTTTGTAAATTCCAATTGGACTTACGTGCGCTCCTTTGATCAGAAAACCTGTTCTTCTTTTCCTATGAAAATACTTTATTCATAGGCTTTTGCATCAAGGAAGGAAAAGCAAGCTTTGACCTTTAAATACCCCTGATGTCACATTTATGCAGGCTACGTTCAATGGTTGGGAGAGTTCATTTTTTAAGTTCTAGGGGTTATGAATTAATTAAACATTTTTGATAGACTGACGATTTTTTGTCAATTATGATAACAATTGTTACATGCATGTGAACGCATTACATGTACATTTGTACATGAATGTCCAAAATGAACTAGTAATTAAAGACAACACATAACCAAGTATTTACGCTTCCTCCTTGGATACTCAAATTGCAACTGAAACAGACAGAAAACTAACATGCAAGCTATGCGACAACGATGATGATTTTGGCTTTCCGATCGCCAACTAAATATCTAAGTAGTAATATCCATTTTGTCTGCATACGTTGTTTTTATATCGCAAATGATCCTATAAATACAGAGGCAAACTACCTGAAAACTGCTACTGAAATTGTTGTCACAAGGGAATAACAAATTACGTTTGATGTCACAATTCGCAATCTTTACGTTTTCTATAATGACCTTGTTTAATTTTTTTCACTAAATGGACAGCCCGTGCTTGTCCAGTATCCACCAGCTTTGTACATTGGCTCCTAATTCTACTGACTATTGATACCTTGGTGTTGGTGATTTATATATAT
>JACSZP010026479.1:763-13335 GCA_016161895.1 Pinna nobilis
GAACAGGACGGACGGACAAATAAAGCGTTTACAATATGCTCCCCCAAAAAACAGCGAACGACAGGGGATAAGAAGTCGATGAGTACTTGAAATAAACTACAACTAAAAATCATGCTCAGAACTTTTATTACAGATAACTTACATAAACGTTTGTAATATAAATCAAACTGATAACATTATTAACATTTAAAAGACTACGATACAGATCTGTTTGATCGAGGAATAAATAACTCTACATCATAAATCAATAACATCATGAAGGCATACATTGATGTAAATAAAACCTTGTAAATGATCACGGAAAACCTTGGAAGTAACTGATGACTTAGTAGCTAGCCACTGCTAAAGCCTATTTGAACATGATTAAAACATATATCACCAAGGACCCTTTTCACAAAAACCTGTGTGATCAAAATAACTCATTATCATAAGTGGTCAAATTTTCTGTTTCTTTTTCGATCAAAGAGTTCTGAAACTCTGGACCTCACTGTAAAGTTATGGTTTACATTACGTACCTATGCATCTTTCTATATATAGTGATCACAAAGGTCTTCTTAAATTATATAATCTTCCAGAATTTGTATAACTAAGACCAAAGACTAAAATGTGTACTTCAGAATAATGCTAGTAATTTCTAAGAAAAACAAAACTGCTAAAACTCGACTAAAATATCAATTCACTTTGACAGTTTGGGGTGAATCGGTATTGATTTTTCAGTTGATCAAATACCACATATCAAGTCAACCAGGAGAATCAAAATTGATCAAATTAGCATATACAGTATGTATGTAAAACTGATGCTGTTCTATTTTGCACATAAATACAGGAAAATCTCCTAATATAAGTAGAAATTAAAGAATGTGGTTTGAAAGCGTAGCCTGACAGAATTAATGTCACGTGACTTGATTGCAACCATATTGTATATCTCGATAGTAGCTTCAGTGATGGCAACAATGTTCTTGATAAGCAAACATTCATTATCATAAATTGACAGTAATCGAATCAAAGTTAACTGTACATGTATCACGATTCACACAAACATTTGAAAAATAGCCACAGCGCACATTCAACAGATCTAGATGTAAAAATAGATTCTCACAATAAAATCAACATTTTAACAAAATTAAAAACAGAAAATTAAATTAGTACGCTCCATGACAAAGTAACAGCATTCTGGGATACCTTGATATTCATCACGACTGCTGGATCGACACAATACTTGTTCTACATTTCACAATAAAACAAGAAAGTCTTTATCAACAGATATCAATTAGGAGGTGGATATGCAATCCATTTCGTTGGTAAGAGGTGCAAATATGTCAATTTAGTGCAAAGATGTCAACCGAGTAAAAAAATGCTTGTTGACTATCATTTGCCATAGGTGTTCTCTCTTGCCCATTAGTATTTTGCTACACTATTATTATGAGATATACATGTATCTTATCAATCTCAAGTTTTATACTCAGTGCATGAAATTCACTTTTACTTACTGATTATAAATCTCTTGCCCATATTTATCACACGAAAATGGCATTGGCACTATCAAAAATTAATATTTACACAAAAGCTATGTCGAATAGCCTAAATTTAAGCAGCATCATTCTTTGTTATAGTTGCAATAAATCAACATTTTTTGTCACTTTTAAGCATACTTCCTTATGCGCACACATGCGAAAGATAAAACTCTTACCAGAACATTCCTGAATTAATCACAAAAAATAAAGAATTTACTAAAACTTAAGCTACATTTGTGAAAATGTATTCCGGATGAAATTACAAGAGATCTTTCATCAAGAACATGTTTCTTTCTCAAAAAATGCCACTAAGGCTGAATACCATAAAACTCAAGAATTTTCTTAAACATGAGAATTTTTGCAACTTCAGTCTCTATGCCAATCAGAATTTGGTATGAAATGCTGGAGTTGAGAAAATTTTCAGACTTAACAAATGTTGTATGATTCCCAGCCTAGAAATTATCATTTGAAAAAGCCAAATAATCTCCCAAATTATTTTATAATAGAGTATTTATTATGTCTAAAAGAGAAGTTTCATTTCACATGTTTGAACTATATCTAAATCTATTTTAGTTCAGATACAAGCTGGAGTAGAATAAGAACTATACCTACATGTATTAAATTTCTAAGGAAAGTAGTGAGAAATCAGTCAACTACAACAATAAATGATTGTTCACAAGACAACAAATCGGCCTCTCAAGTGAAACCCTGAGTTTCAATCTCACAAGTTTCTAATCACTCTTAAAACCCCTTTTCCCGTGTGCTTGTGGTGCAATGAAAACCCATTTGCCTATGCAGAAATTGAAATATTGTTCTAAACTCGGGCCCGAGTCAACCGAAAACTCTTAAACCAGGACATAAGGCTAATCAAATCCTATTCTTTGTTTCTTTCTAAACCCTCATTTCAATAGGTTCTGACTAAATGATTTACATCAATTCAGTACTAGTCTCTAGGCAATTTCACCAACAAGTAAACCAAGTCATTACAAGTCAAACCAAATTCGGGTGCATTTGGTGTAAAATGTTCATCAAACATGTAATCTAAGGACTTTTTATTCTCTAAAATGAATAGTACATTTTATGTATAACTCATCAAAAATAATTACATAAAGCAAGGGACACTGTGAGTAACATCAATAAAGAATTGATCTCTTTTATCTAAATTAAAGACAAATGCATTTGAGATACTTTGAACAAGTGCAAAAACTAAAATTTCTACTCTCTTCTTACTTGAGTTTGATAACCACCTGTTGGGACTTTTGGAGGGAATGAAAGGATGACAGATGACAAAAGCGGGATAACAAGTGGACAACATAAGCAAATATCTCTTATATAAACAAACTACAAAAGAATACTAGACTTTGCCACCAATGCAAAATGTTGATACTGCATATCAAATTGGATATGAAAAACAGCATCAGATCATCTATGAAAAGCAGCGAATATTTAAGCTACATTCAAGTGTTTACCTTGTAAGGTTTGTGGCAAATAAAGTACAAGTTCTTCTTGAAACTAAAATGAGAAGTAAAACTAAATACATGGAAATCTACCTTTTGAATACCTTTTTAACAATAACTTAAACTTGAGCAAGTAAGAATTGCCAGCGATTTTTGTCTATTCAGTAACTTTATCACTTTCCTCTAAATCATCGCACAACCAAAGGGAGCCCTGCTCTTCAAAGACTCGCTATTGTCCCAAAAGTGAAGCCTTGAAAACTAAATGATATGGGAGAAATGATTATTAAACGAAATAAAATTGAGAAAGACAAATGTTGAAATTGATCACAAGAATAACGGTATAAATATTAATAAAGTTACAAGCACTTTTAACTTAATTTGAGACACACATGTTAAACTGGCACCATGTTCTTAAACAACTTAACGACAAGTTCTTTGCATCAACCTGAGGTTTTAGTTTATCACATTTTATTCACAATTTCCATGACCCGTATTGCACGTTTTTAAACATCCTCACGATGAACCTGTTCTTATACATGAATGTGGTGCTGGATGTAAACAACGAGAAAAGTTATCACTTTAAGAAAAATATGCTTTCTAAAAATTTAACCCTCAGACCTCTGTTCAAATGTGTCGAAGGTTCAAAAATGCACTTGAGAAATGATGGGAGTTGTTAAAGCAACTCAATATTTCTAAACAAGTACATGTATTACAATAAGAAATATACAAGGCTACATATCGGGACCATCCTGGAAATGCACCTTAAGAGCAAAAATAGACGTATGTGAATGTCAAGGTAGCAGAAATGCGCAAGTTTAGACATACAGTCAACTCCGCATATAACGGGATCGCATGATACGATGTACCGGTTGTTACAAGGTGATTTCTATTCCCGGTGCACTTTCCATGCATTGCTTCGTGAATGCAAATAACGAAGTTCGGCTATAACGAGGCAAATATCTTGCCCCCTTCGACCTCGTTATATGTGGAGTTGACTGTATTTGTTTGTAGTCTTATACACTTTTGCAAACATATTGGAGATATAACGGTCAAATTTTCAAAAACATCTTACCAGAAAACACTAAAACGTTTCTCATGAAACATTTTCAATTTCCCATTGATTTTTCGAAATTTTGCAAAGACCTTAGGCACAACAGTATATTAAGCGAAAAGGTAAAGGTCAAAGACAATGGACACGAAAGGTCAAGGACAACTGCATCAATTTTTTCAAACTTGCAGTGGAATATATGCTTAATAACAGCATTTAACAGAGCAATCAATGGAAGGTATTTTAAAAAGAAAATAACATTGCCGTTGAGTTGAGAATACCAAGGGGACATTCAGAAACCATTAATCTATCGACAAACCTGATGACCAATACAAAAAAGAGAGACAAAACTACAAGTGATAATTCACACAACAACACATAAGCTAAAGAGTAACAAGAACCCCACTAAAAACTGGGGTAAGTAAAGGTGTCCCAGAAAATCGGTCAAATGGACTACAGGCAGCTGGAGCCAAGGATAATGCATTTAGATTCTTAAGTGATAACTTATATTCTCATGATTTCCCCAAATCAACGTGTAAATTTCTTTATTCAGCTGTGATATTCCATAATTTCACAGCCTAGACATTAACATATAAAAGTTACAGTAGACAGCGGAATTTCATTACAGAAACATTCATTTCGGTCATTTCTTAGAGGTGTGACAGATGACACACACATTGTTTTGCCTTGTACCCGATTCATGTAAATGCTTGGGACTTGTATAGGTCATGTAGATGGAATCTAATTTTGAGTATAAAAAAACAAGATAATTATGGTGATCAAGCAATTCAGTGGGATGAGACTCACTGCTTGTCGACGTTTACTACTCGCATTTCAGAATAAAATGATCTTGAGGTACATGTATATATTATAAAAGTATGGTATTTAAAACAAAAAAGATGAAACGAAATTCAGTCTACAGATATATTTTAACTTGCTGTTCTTTAAGGGCCTAAAGTGACTTTTCCCCACCTGATGAAAATAGCTATAAATCTAGACATTTTTGACCAACTTTAGCAAAAGATATATAATATACGAATTATATACTTAGTGATGAAATCAGTACAAATTAGAAATGTCTGGATTGAAAATTAAATTAAAAATGCATACATTTAAATATTTTCTGTTCAAATGAGTCGCTAATGAATTCGCTTATATTTATAGTTGCTATGCATATTCCGAAATGACAAGGAAAACTTGTCTGCCTAAAAATATTGATATGCACTAACATCTGTTCATCTGCATCTTCAACACTTTTCTATGCTATTTTAAAATCTTTTTCTACAATATGATGCTGGACTGTAAAACGTTTCAGAGCTCAATATCCCTAACTGTACCTAACAAATTGAAATTATTGCTTTCAAAAATACTGAGCATCTAGGTCATTTATGGAGATGAACATGCATGAAATTTTGTCCACAAGAAAATTGATTCACGTAAAAATGCCAAAACGAAATTCTCATGACGAACACTGGATTTATAGTGACCGCTAAAAACTTATCTCAGTAAAATTCAAATAAATGAATGTCATCCACAAGATGAATATTAAAAAGAGATCTAGGAAAATAAAACCCTGCGAAAGTTTCCTAATTAGCAGTACATGTAATTAATAGGTAATTAGAATACAGCATGCACAAAAAAAAAATACATGTATTCTCAAATACAGACTTTACACAGATCACATACTCCTTAACTTATATTGAGATCATGGTTTGTATGAATACTTTTTCAGTTTGTGTTAAATAAAAATCACCTAAACTTTTAATCAACAGGAACTTTTTATGAAAAGTTTGTCTGGATGAAAAGTCAGAAATTTGTTTTGATGAACTGTAAGATTTCCTCTGAAAGATTTGAAATTACTGTGAAATAAGTATGTGAGACTAAATCTAATCAGATCAAACACTTTGACAAGATAAAAAATTTGCCTGCAATTTTCCAATGTCAAAATTTTCTGTATAGTTTACAGAAGCATGCATTACAAATAACAATTTCACGTTTCAAGACAAATATGTTCAAGGTCCCATCAAACATGTTTAAAATCTATGACAAATAGAGTTAAAATACATCTCAAACAAATAACTTATGTACAAAAATGCTTGAAAGACTCTCTTTACATATACATGTTCATTTATATTTAGCAAGCGATTCGCTTGTCTTTGTAACCCACTTTTTCTTCCTCCCCGGTGCTGAAGAGTGACTTTTTTTCACAAAGTGCATTTACAAAGCAAGAATATTGCAAACTTAATCGTCATTTATGTTACCATAGCAATACAAATTGATCATGTGTCTTATACAATGTTGGAAATAACAGCAACAATAATATAATTATATCATGGCATTATCACCGAGGTCCAGCCTCACTGTGTGTTATGTGGAATTTGAAAGACTGGGGTATATCATATGATATTGGAATAGATCTTCCTTTGATCTTACGATAATCAGAGACGTATATAACAAAGAAATTGGCAGCTTCTCGAACTCTAGTGTAATCACAAACCCGGTATTGACTATCGAGACAAGATCAGGCATTATAGAAAAGTAAAGGACGAAATACCTTACCAATTAGCTTCAAGCCATTTAGCATTAATTACAGTTGTATAAAAACACATTTCTTTTTGTGCAAATATTGGAGCTCACTAAATCGTGACTGATTACGAGCAAGCATAGAAATCTGTCATCTTTCAAAAGGGCGCCATTTTGAACACTTGTCTTGCAACATCTCGGTAAATAACTTATCCATATTAGTTAATACATGAAAGGTACCAGTCGTCATTTCCGTCATGAGTGACAAATCAATGTATAGATAGGAAGTTACCAATCTCTGCGTTATATACATCTCTGCGATAACAAATTAGATGAAAACTCTTTGGGCACATATAGCATATATCTCTACTTCTACGTCATCAACTTCATTTTTTAGCTGTTCATAAACGTCTTCACATTTCAAGTAAATAAAACAAAAAACATTTCAAAAAAGCTCACAATATATACACAACTTGATCAAATAAAACACACATGTCCATGAGCCAACTTTCACAGAAAGATAGCATGAATCAACATCAGTTGAACTCTTTGTTCCAAGTCACAACAACTAGAAGCTTGAATTCATATCTCATCTACTAAAACATCACAAAAACTGTTAAAAATTGTTGCTGGATTCCAAAAATACCTAATTCCTGTGGAGTATTTTGACAAGTAGTCATACTCGTGGATATAATTCCAATCATCATCACTGTCAGCTTGACTTCAGCAAATCTTTGCTGAAGATTTTCATTGACGAAATAATTCTCCTCCAATCTTAAAAAAAATCAAAAGTTACTGAATATGGCCAGCAAACACTGTTAAGAATCAAGACCATAATCTCTCTACGCTAACATGCATATTGCATCCAGTTGATAATTGAAGACCAATTCAGTCAATAAAATGTAAAATGCAAATACCTGTCATTTTTAGAGCATAACTTATAAAATGCTTGACAGGCAATGTATGCATTCAAAAATGATTTTCTCAAGACAATCAAACTTTTTTTTCTACGTGTTTAACTGAAAATTTCTATTCAGCTCCAAGTGCATAGCACAACGTCACATCTTGAGCACAATCGAAATTGTTTCATGCTTCAAACAATATGAAACCAGTAACACTTGTATGTCAACTTCTCAAAAAAAAATTTAGTTTGGCTGGTGTTGGAAATGGAAGCAAGCTAAATTCAAATAACCATACAAGCCACGGTGATACCTCACTTAGAAGACCATCTTTTATTGAGACATCAATTCAAGAGCCATAGTTATGAAGTCTCTTTGCAATCATTATAGGCTTGTAACATCTTAAACTGACCCCTGCAACCGGGTCTGTTTTATTACCTCAATACTGAGATTCCACTGCTGGCATATAGGCATCCAGTTTTATTTGAATTTTTTCTTATAGTTTTCTTCACTAAGTTTAACTTTACTTCAAACTTTTCTTAAGATCTCAGGTAACTTTCACAAGCATTTGGGCATGAGTAAAAACATGGGTGGGATTTAAGTCTCCCGAACATACTTACAAATCAATAAATATTCACTATACATTAAAAAACAATAAAATACGAAACTAAATACTCACATGTACATAAATATACGATAACTCTATCTGCACTTCCTTCCTGCTGGATTAAAGGCTTGCTTTGCATAACATAATTAAATATGACTTTTCAGGATGGAACAAATAACAAGATTAACCCGTCCATGTTTACATTAGCATCGTAATTGTGATTAATAAATCGATTGCACATAAGATTTTTATGTCTTCTCTAGGAAGACCAGTAAACATTAAAATGTGCATGTAAGGCTTGTTAAATAACATGTATCACTGATTCTTTGTCGTATCTTTTCAAAAAATTAACAAATATAAAAATAAAAACAACTTGTTATTACATAATTATGTAGATCGTTCTCTGCTCCTCATTTTAAAAAATGATGGTACGATGTATGATAAATATGTCAGTTAACAATATTTACATCTGATCGTTAACAACTCTATAAATTGCACTTGAAATTCAGCCATACCTGCAATATTGCATCATGTACATTACTCTTGGTCTTAGGTAATAAATTATGATTAGACTTACATGTACACATTCCACATCCTCACGCATCATCTCTAGAAAATAATCATGACTAAAATAAAACTTGGCTTACAATAGTGATTGAATACCTCGCACTTCCAACTGCCCTGTATTGACCTTCTCACTCTAGTTTTACTGTAGCCAAGAGTTTGAAAAATTATGTGCTGAATCAGAGCTTGAGCTAAAGCTTGACGTTTATCATTTGAGCAAATTGTCCAGCTCAAGACTATTTTTCATAAAGGGTATTCAGCCTTGCCACATGGCTTTTTTCAAACTGAAAATTGAACATATTCTATACATCAAGAAACAAATATTGTCAGATGGCAACTCTAGTTTCTCTGGCAGACCAAACTGCAAGCGACCACTGCGTCAATCATTATTTTAGGTAATGGATTTCCCATAGGTCGTTTCTTTCATGTATTCATGTAAAAATGCAAAACCTAATCAAAACTTGAAGAAAAAAAATCTAGTTCTTTTTCTAAATCTCAAAAATAACTTATTTCAATGGCGAACATGTAAAATTCAAATCGGAATTTTTTTTCACACAGTTAAATGTGAATTTTGATTAATTTGCTATGAAAACAGATGTATACATAATCATAAAAACTCATACAGACTATCCTGGTATACAAATTATACATAATCACTGTACTACAAGAACCATTGAAAATTTTAACATGCGATAAATACCACTGTTTAACAAAAAAGATGTTATACAAAAATAGTAAAACGAACTGTAAGCTATGCCTGTGTAGTATATTTTGATAGCACTGTTCTTGATGCTAAATGACTATTATAGTAGCACTGTTTCAAATGCTTAATGAACACTCATTGTAAATTCAAAGCACAAGTTTTATGATTGACTTAAAAACTACCTGCATTTTTTCTTGCTGAGCCAATTAATAAAATCTCTCATAGAGTGGCTTCCAACTTCAAGTGGTGGGGGAAAAAGACAAAATGTACCAGTTTAACTCCAAGATCAACTACTTTCCAACTGTAAGTGGTGGAGAAAATAATCAAAATGTACCAGTTTAACTCAAAGACCAACGACTTTAAATAAGTAAACTGAGAAACTTTCTCACAATAATGAAAACAGACCATGGACCAAAAAAAGAATGGTACGTTAATTAATTTGGAAATATTAGATAACTCATGAGCTATAAGTTTTTGTAACATGCATGAAGATCCATTATCCAAATTACAAAAATGTTGTCAATAAATTGAGCCAAAAATATTTAATTACAGACAAATGGAGATTTATTTAAACACATGTTCAAATCTAAAAATTAATTTGCCTTTTTCCAATAGTACATCTGATGGAATTTCAGAGATTTTTAACTCCTCGTATCTTGAAAATTTAATGTCTTAAATATCTCATTCTCTGGACTACTTTTGAGACATCCTGACAAAAAAGGAAAAAAAAAAAAAAAAGCAAAATTTAACTATTTACAAAATGATGTTTAACGCAAGTGACCTTTTATAGTTAAACACTGACTGCCCCTAAAGGTTACAGGCAAGAGTTGTACTAGCTTAACTCAAACACCCCTATGACAAATTTGGACTGACCTCAATCACTGATAACATGAAGAGTCTATTGTTATTCAGGGGTAAATGGCTTTAATTATCCATGTTGTCATTGACAAGGGAGATAACTCATTGGGACTTTACAGCTGTGCACAAGATTAAATGAATACCATAATAAGCTATTTTTTGTGCCTTGATGAAAAATATCACAATCTCTATTCAAACAAACAGCACTGCTTGATTGTAGCTGCGTAGTGCCGAACTCATAAGTCACTGGAATGTTATAACCTATATTATCACATGTAAAGTATAAAATGGTCTAAAATGACAAAAACCACCATTTCTTAACAAGAAAAGACCAACATGTGTGTATATTATATAAGCCCACACTTCAAAGCTAGACAACTGATTACATTAACAACAAGAGGTAGGAGTGCACATTAAAGGTACTCCTGTAGGCCTAGTATCAAAGTTGTAACTGTCCCTTGTTGTTCGGTGCTTACTGAAGCCACGTGCAAGTATTTGCATCATCATTTTCGAAATATATAGCATCTTTTCCATTTTACTAGTCACTCACTATATATTTACAGGTAAACAATTGTTGAGCATATTTTCTTTTTTTCTTCTTTTAAAACATTCTGCTCATTTTTGTTCTATCTGACAATGCTTTACAATCATGTATAATTTTTTAAGACATTTCGCAGATATTGAAAAAAAAAAAAAAACAACCCGCACAACAATATTTTAAGTCACAAGCTCATATATCTAATATTTTACCCCCTTTTTATCCCCGTTTTCAATCTAAGACTAAGATATATTCCTATCATTGCATTCAAAATTGGGATGTTTTCTTTCAAATATACAAAAAAATCTTTATATAAGAAAAAAAAAATTTTATAGGAAAAAAAATCCTGGATAACAAATACTTTACGACACAAAAATTACAATAAGTTGGATTCTTGTAGCTGGAGTACGGGTAACCCATAGCAATTATGGAATTGTAAATTACGAAAAAAAATCAACATTTAATACTTTCATTATATTATATGGTCCTTTGGTTCAAGCCATTGTTGGAATTCCTGTGATGAATAAAATAAAATTCCCAAGATCGTCCTTTTCCCATATACACACAAATAAATGTGGCCGATCACTAACTCCTCATATTTAATAAGTGGAACTTAGAATAATTTTTTCTTTGAATAACAATACATTAAAATTTATGAAATGCAAATTGGGATGTTAAAATACCAGCTGACAAAGTGCTGACAAAACAAAGTTGTCTGACATACCTCAGGAATTTTTCTAAAGTCCCTTGAATCACAAATATCCACCTTACATTTTTCATTTGTACATTTATGTGAATCTTCAAGAATTTAAAAACAGGCTTTAAAAAATGTCCAGGTGGAAAAAATATTACCTGGCATTTTATTCATATCTTTGATACCTATCCTGCTCTGTACTGCTTACAGATAGACATTAAAACTTTCCTTTTTTCCAAAGACATCACATTAATTTGGAATATTGGTACATAAGACCTATTTTTTTCTTCGCACAAAATCTTTGAAAAGTAAAATATGATCCTAATGGTATCGTAATTTCCTTTAGAATTTATTTTTTGCTGAAATTGTTTTTCTCAAAGTATTTATATTTTGAATTCAAAACTTTTAACTTGGATCATGGCATTATGAATTAGCAATGATTTAACAGTGTGAAGGGAATGTTATAACTTGTAACTGTCATTAATGATAAATTTTTTTTTCAAAAGACGGCAAAAACTGCTAATTTAGTTTCATTTAAATGAAGTGAACAGGTCCAGGGAAAACAAAGAAGGTTTTAATCTAAGTCTGATTAAGCATTCAGTTCATCAAGTGCTGTGTACAGGGTGGCTCACAAATCCTGATCACCCAGTAGTATGGACATGTATGCCTTCTCTGCATCTGCTTCCACATCAAACACCGCCTGCGGGAGTTCATCATCCTCCAACGGGTGCCACTTCCAGGATAAATTCTCCGATATCTGGAAATAATTGTACAAAATTCTTAAACGTGATCATTCTCCGGCTCTTTCAATTATAATAAACTTCTTTTTATTTTACATTGTTTAGGATGGTTGGTTTGTTATTGGTTGTGTTATTGTTTCACATCCCACTCAGAATCTTTCATTTATATGGAGACGTCACCATGTGCCGGTGAAGGGTAACAAATTTGGCCTATGCCTGGCATTTACGGTTATCGAGCAGGGAAGGTTCTTTAACATGCAGACACTTCTGTGAACAGGACTTCAGTTTTTACTGTCTCATCCAAATGACAGACAGCCATCCACAGCTTAGCTTGGATTCAAACCCATGACGCCCTGGTAAACAATCAAACACTCTAATCACTAGGGGTGAATCAATATATCGATATATCGTATTGTATCGATATTTA
>JACSZP010026481.1:0-14878 GCA_016161895.1 Pinna nobilis
TTTGTTGAAACTGATGGATTTGTTTTCACCATGAAACCACATGTACCACAGTAAACCACATGTACCACAGTAAACCACATGTACCACAGTAAACCACATGTTTAGTTGTTTTTAAAGCCCAAAAGCACCATAAAATCATCATGTCAGTATATTCATTTGATAACAAAAATTTACAAGATATCAAAGTAAGTTAAACAGGGCCCTGTTGGTTGTACATGTATTGTTGTTTAACATCCCAGTCAAGAATCTTTCACATACCAGTATATAGGTAAGTCACCAAATGCCAGTGAAAGGGCTGTAAAGTTTGGCCTTTGCTCGGCACTTTTGGCCATTGAGCTCAGCAGTGAGATTTCTTCAACAATAACATACCACTTTTATTGACATGGGACCTCCATTTGACTGTATCATCCTAAGGACAGGAAAAGTGAATTATCTCCAGAGAGGGTTACAATTTCCAGTTCCTTAGGTCTCAACTGTCTTTGAGAAATTTATGTAGTAGCAAGTCAATTACCCATCTTTCACATATTCTTTTATAACATTTCTTAGCTCCAAAACTACAAAGAGAAGACGGTAAGACATGTGACTGTGTAGATGCTATGTTGCTACATGTGTTATTTTAAATTATATACAAGTGTGCATTTGACTCAGATTTTATTGAATTGTTTAGTTTGGAGGTACATGTAGTTTTTGAGGTATACATGTATATATCAATCTTGTTTCTAACTTCTGTCCATTTGTGTTTTAAAGCTTCATTGAATTGTATATGTTGCTTTCCAGAGAGACGATTTTTACAATATTTGACATAAATTTAAGGCAAATTCAGCAAATGCTAATGTCACTGTTGTCAAATATATCATAAGAAATTTTATTATTCAGATTATAAAATTTGTCTTATTAAACCTATTCTGGTGGACAAGCAGTTCTTCCTGTGAAGCAATTCTTGCCATTTTGCATGGGAAAATGTTTGATTTAAATCTGATTTCAGAGAAATTCATGAGAGACGTTTTATAATATTTTAACAATAGTTATGGCATTTTGTATTTGCTGCAAAAGTATTGCAAGCACTTACACATTTTTCACACTGAAAAACAAGTGGCAAGAACTGCAGTATTGTGATACCTGGGCCAGACACCATATAACTTAAAAATTTACCAAGTCTAAGAATTTTCTCCACTCCAGCTTCATAGCCAATCAGAATTAAGTATCAATTGGAGTTGAGTAAATTCTCAGACTTAAGTAAATTCTTTGGTGTTATGGTGCCAGCCCCAGCTATGTCAACAGTTGTTTTTTGTCCGTCTGTTTATCATAGCTTTAAGTTGTTCATCAGAAAAGTTAACATTTTGAGTTCATTCTCACTCTCTGAAGTCTTATAGTCCAGATGCTAAAGTGATGATGGGTTTAGAAGTTTGGGGGGTAAAAAAAATCATTCATGTACCAAGTGATACCTGATAACGTTCTTTTTGGGACTATTGTTTCTATTAGTGATAGAATGACGCTAGGAGATGCTATCCTACAATAGCTTCATTTTAACGGGAAGATTACATAGAGTTATGTCCCATCATTATACACATGTAGGAAATATTAGTAGTACACAAACATTTTCGGTTATCACGTGGTACATCAATGTTTTATATTGAATTGAGTTCAGGTAATTATGCTTTCATTTTAAATTCATTTCCCTTTTTTTTTTACTTCAATTATCAGAACAAATACATGTGTGTGTTGACTTAGTCATCTTTTTCTAGCAATCTTGTCTATAGAAGGGGGTATCATTAGATCATTAGGGATGAAAAGGTTGGGCATCATAAAACTTAAGAATTTACTTAACCTGAGAATATTCTTAACTGAAGAAAATAAAGAATTCTGATTGGAAATGAAGCTTATGTTGAGAAAATTATCAGACGAAAGTAAATTCTTAAGTTTTATGGTGGCCAGCGGTAAGTTCCTTCATTTCTAGTTTTTCATTTCTCAGACAGTGTTCTAATGCTTGCTACAGCATTTAATGCAGTTTAGCTTTGTGGCCTTGCTACTGTGTATTTGTGTGATTGTCTGATTGGTTGACATGATCTTATTTCTATGTAATACAAAGTATGCCACCCCGATATGGTGGAAATAATGTTGAAAGTGGCAGTAAAATCTTAATAGCCAAACAATGTTTCAAAATTTGATAAAATTTCTTCATAACATTCTAAAGATGATATGAAAGAAAAAATGTTCCTATTGTTTGTGCTTGTGTTTGTAAATTCTTAAACATTGATATTTTCTCTTTGTCATAGGGATGCGGATCAGATGTCAGACGACTTATCAGACAAGGACAACATCGACAACCTCAGCGATGAGGAATCTTCATTTTTTACAAAGTCGATGGAAGAAATCAGCCGCATCACTTCACGGAAATCGCCATCTCCGGCAAACACGCCTTCCCTTCCTGCCTCCACATCTGTTCAGACAGAATCGGAAGTTGACACCTCGTTTGACACGACTGCATCATTCAAGAGTGCCAACTCCAGGAAGAGCGAGAAAAGCTATATAGAGGACAGTGTTCCATCAGAAGGAGGGGATCCTAAATTTGAAATTCCCCCGGATAGTATAACAGTGCTGGAGGGAGAACCTGCTAAGTTCAGTTGTCGTGTTGCTGGTTCTGAACCACTAGGTAAAAAAAACAATATGTGCATTTGTGCTCTCTTGTCTCTTGAAATATTAAGATTTCAACATATGAGTATACATAAATTATTGTTACTTAAAGTTTTATCTATTATTGAAAACAAATGGAGTCCATCTATATGTTATTGTTTAAAATCCCACTCAAAAGTCTTTCACTAATATGGAGATATCACCAATGCCAGTGAAGGACAACAAATTTAGCTTTTGATTGGCACTTACGGCCATGAAGCAGTGAGGCTTCTTTAACTTGTTTACACCAGCTATGACAGGGGAACTCACCTCTTACCATCTCTTTGTCTGTTCCTTTTGTATCATTATTTGCATTAGAAATAGTGATAATTTAGGAACTGAAAGCGGAACTTAAACAATATACCTGCCATGACAATTAGAGTAGACCCTTGCTATTAAGACCACCCAAATGACAGGCCAATGTTTGTCTGATTTGTTATATGGTCTCCTAAGTGAGGTTGATAGAGCCTAGAATAGTGATGGACTAACTGACTTTGATGATCTTAATTACGAGATGCTTTCTTTGGTGAGGTGGTCGTTAGGCAAGGTTCCGCTCTAAATATATTCTACCTAGCATATCAGAGATTCACAGGTACAAGTTTTATTTCATCCATTCTTTTCTTTTTGTTACCAGATGTGATATGGTACAAAGTGGAAGACGGGGAACCAGTTCAATTAGAAGACTCAGTGGACTGTGAGCAGTCTAGAGAGCAGAATCGTCACAGTGTTACTATATTTAATCAAACACAGAGTGGTCAATACATGTGTATGGCGGTCAATGACAAGGACCACTGTCTACAGTACATTATTTTGAATGTTAAAAGTAAGTGAACATAAGCAGGGCTCATGAACTGTTAGCCAGAAAATCATCTAACCAAAATGGCTTTATTGACTACTGATATGTGAATATGTTTGATAATTTTACATACCATCTGCCAACCACTGTGGATGATATATCTTATATATCTTTGTATGATCTCCCCTTTATTTCCTGATGTTTATTATTTACTTACATAACATCAGGTAATCTTTTATTGTCTGGTACTTTGTAACTGAGAACCAAGGTCCCATGTCACAGTACATGTACAGTATAGTAGGTGTTGGCACGTTAAAGAACCCTCCCTGCTCTACGGCCATAAGTGCCGAGCATAGGCCAAATTTCTTGCCCTTCACTGGCACAAAGTGACGTCTCCATTTGAGCGAAAGATTCTTGAGCAGGACGTTAAGCAACAATACTACATACAGTAGCAACTTTGTAATTGAGACCCTTCTATACCTACATTTTGTGACACAGACAGTAAAAAGAAATTCGTAGCCTAAAAATTAGCCATTGATGATTTTTAGCTACTTTTGAAACAATAGTCAATGACTATATTTGGTGAGCCCTTACCTAAGTTAAGTTTAGAAATAATTAAGATGTTAAGTGGATAATAAACTTGTTGGAGTTCCTTATATCTATCATATATTCATGCTGACAACTATACCTCCAATTTCAAAAAGTAGAAATGTGATTGGTTATTAACAGATGATTTGCCTTCTCAATAGAGTTTCATTAGCACACTGAAGATTTGTTTTAATTAAATTCAATATAATGATACAGTTGTGAAGTCAGACTGGGAGATTTTGATCAGCAGATTTGACCTCAGATCAGGAGGATTTTTATCGACATTTTTCGATATCAATGATTTATTATTGATGAAACCAGAGTTATTGCTGTTGAAGGAGTTATTAGACCTTTTAAAGCTTACCGGTATTATTACAAAAAAAAACTAAAAAATTTTTACCTCACAGTTTGAAGACTAATAGTATCTAACACAATTGTTCCGGGAGAGACAAAGAAATCTCAATCTGAGTGTTCGTGCCTGTTGATAACGGCATCGGATCGGCAAGCCTCGTCATGGATATCAACCGACACGAACACGAGGATTGAGATTTCTTTGTCTCTCCCGGAACATGATGTTTGATCCTTTTTCTCACATCCCCTCCCTCACTGTTTATAATGAATATAGACTAGGCATTGTCTATCGGAGAGCGCAACAGAATGGTTGTTTAGCTTTCATTCACAAAAAATTTTTCTTTGGCTTATGACGTCACAATGTAGATGTGACGTAAAGTTGAAAATGTAGACAGAATATGTTATGAATGACGATTTGATACAAACTGTATCAAAAATGAAAAAAATAGATAGGGAATAGATTTAGTCTACAGTTAACAAAAGATTCATATAGGCCTAACTTCGGTCGTATGAACAGAATTCTCGTTCATTTATTAGCAATCAAAGAAATGCAGTGGGAAGAGATTGTCAGACATGCAATAGAACAAGTTCGTCAACTTCCGGTTTTCGGGGTGAGATAACGTAGGGTGAGATAACGCAGGGTGAGATCAGAAAATCTCTTTCAGGCTAATTTGAGGATTTCCCTGTCCAAGATGTGAGAATTTCCACTGCTTGGGTTGTCTCCCTTTATATATACTATTTGAAATGTATAATTTGATGTTTTCTCTTCTACAGAAAATACCCAAGAAATGAAAAAGCCAGAATTCCTAAAAGAAATTCAAGACCAAGAAGTCAAGGAGGGTCAAAATGTTAAGTTCAGATCAAAGGTCAAAGGTTATCCTCAGCCAAGAGTGGTATGGTATAAAGATGGCCATTTGCTTTCCAATGGTGGAAATTATAGGATAGGTAAGAAACAAGGTTTAGTCTGTTTCTTGATTTCAAAGAATTAATGGAACTATTTCATGTAAGTGATACTCCATAACTTTTGTGCGGGACTAGTATTTTAAATGATGATGAATGCACCTCTACGTAACTTTACCGTCATTCCTTTTGTATTAGAAACAATAGTTCCGCACAAATGTTATCGAACGTGATGTGGTACATGAAATAGTTTCATTGAGTTTAGTTTCACTCATTATTCTGTAAAAAGTTTGGTTTCATGATTTCAGAGAATGTATATTTTGATATTGTTTCAATACCTACCAGTACAGTTTTTATGAAACATAGATAAATTTAGGAGGGCCTTCGGTAGATCAGATGGATTTATTGTATATGTAGAAGATATCTTGATTTGTTTCTATTATTTACAGAGAAATTCGGAAACAGGGACTACATTCTGACCATCGACTATGCCACACTGGAAGATGATGCCGAATACTGGGTAATGGCAAAGAATGTCGCGGGGGAGGCAAAATCAACAGCTCAGCTTATTGTGGAGTCCAAGTTATTGGGTAGATATGCCAATTTGGAATAAAGTCAAATAAATTTTAATGTGGAGGAATAAATATACATTGTACAAAATATAAGAATGATAAGAGATAGATAGAGTTTCCCTTGTTACAAGTTGAAAGCTAGATCAATGGCCTGAGGGAAACTGAAATCCAGACCAGGCATTTTGATTTTATATCAAGCTTACCTTCAGACTTAGAGGTTGTTGGGGGATTGAGTCCTAGCTTTTCCTATCCTTCAGATGAAAAAGTGTACACTGAGGTTCTTTTTCACAGTAAATGCCCCCATGTTAAAGATTTCTCAGTGTTCAATGGCTCAGATTGCTGAGCATAGCCTAAATTTTGAAGCCATTCACTGGCATTTGGTGGCATCACAGTACTAGTGAAAGATCCTGGACATTGAAAAGAACACAACAAAAACAACCATACCTCATGAATGTTTGATCCATTCTGAGATCTCAACATTGAAAGCTACACCATTTGAATCATGAATCTCATACTATGAATGATCATTACACCATTCCTAATACCCCATTCTGTCTTTCAGAGATATTGCAAATTTGAGGAAACTAGAGTATTTTCAGAGCTAACCCTGAACCCAGAAAACTGTTCACTAAAATATTAGCCAACCAAGATAATTTTTAGCCAAATGATGTTTTTATTAGTCACTTGAATACATGTATTTATCGATATGTGAAATATGTGCTATATAATTTTGCAAAATTTTTTTTTTAGCCATATACATGTATTCTAAATGATATTTTCATTTCACAATGTTCTAATCCATTTGATCATCAAAAATCATAAAAATTATCTTTAGGATGAGCTGTTCATTTTTACTGTACAGCAGAGCTATACTGATGTCACGTTCTTATTTTTTCAGACTCACCAGACAACAAAACCAAAGAACCAACCAAAACTGCCAAAAACAAAGACGAGCAACAACTCCAGAACATGAGCAAGAAGTTGTTCATGACTCGTGAACATGTTCAGGAGGAGACAGAAGATATGATCAACTCTGCGAACAAGGTACAACGATGTTGCAATAAGTGTGTAACGTTTTTTTGCTCATACTGGCGCTTCCTCAAGTACATTTTATTGCTCCCTGATAGTTACTTGTATTTTGGCTGCAAGGTAGAGGGGCTGAATTATTTTTAGTAAATATTAGCATTTTTCCCTTGAATTTGGAGAAAATTTGTGCATATGTATTCAGAAACCCTTGGGTAATTGGTTAATATGTAAAAAATTAATTTATTTATAGTGAGATGGCCTATAACAAATCGATAGGGTTGGAAATCTCAGTAGTTATAGGTGTCTTGCATTATATGCATTGTAGATTTTCTCTATAAACAGGTGGTCAGTAAAGCAGCAACTACTATAAATGAAAGTTGACCAACTATTTCGTTGGGATTTCACTGAATTGATTTTGAGTCCATTTGTTATAGGCCATCTACCCTGCATTTATATTTGTAGATGCCAGAAAAGTAGTTATTGTTTGCTTTGGGACTTGAAAACTCAATGTTAAGTTATAAACTCAGAAAATTTATTGAATTTGTTCCCGTTTTTCCACATATAACATGTGACTTCATTCTAGGAGTGTTGACCACCCCACTTGAATTTCATATTTCTTTCACAAAATGAATCAAAATTTCAATAGTCTGTTAGGCCATGTGATAAAAAGGATATCAAATTTATCACATTTCAATGCCATAAAATTCATGAATGCTGTTGGGGGGATAAGGGGGCTAATCAAGGTTCAATTGTGTTACATGTAATGTTGTCAGTCATTTCAAAAAAATTATATTTGATATCCTGAGTATATATAAAGTACAGTGGAATCTAGCCTACAGACCACCTTCCTTAAGTGATCACTGCAGTCCAATAACACATGATTTTGCAGTTGGACAAGTTCTTTTATCAAGTATATGTCAAATTGAAAAAGTACAATTTTCACTTTATATTTTAATTTTCCCTAGAAAGCATATCGATTTACCTTTAGTTGCCTCACAATAGAGACCACAGATATGAAGTAGATTTTTATCTGGCCCTAAGCTGACCTCACTACAGAGTCCACCTCACTTATCCGTCCAGTTTACGCGAGTCAGGAGGGTGGTCTGTGTAGCCAGGTTCCACTGTATAAGGAGCAGTATTAGTTCTCAGTATGTGATAATCTAAGCTAGTTTATATCCTTCATATTCATAACATAATCAAACACTGGCAGATCTGAATCTAACTTCATTTGATATTGAACTACGTGCTTGATTTTAGATATTTTTTCTTACTAAAGAATATATTCTTTCTGGCTCAATTTGTCTCTATACCACAAAAATGAGGGATGAACCTGATTGAAAATCGGTATGAGGGTTCAGAATCTATTAATCTTTTTTAACATTGATTTTGACTAATGCTACACTAATTATAAAACTTGATTAAATTTGTAAATTTTCAACTCAGCTGAAAATTTTAGTACAGAAAGTATAGAAGATAGCTAACTCTCCCTTGAAATTGCCATGAATGGTTTGAACTCTCAACCATTCTTGAAGAATTCATCTACTGTGAATCATGCCTCATGAATGATAGATGAATCTTAGCTCTTATTGCTACACCTTGACTGCATATATCTTACGGCTGTTATTCCAGGAGTGATTCTTACATCATATCAGAATGATACACCATGAGTAATTGTCAGAATGATACACCATGAGTGGTGGTCAGAATGATACACCATTAATGGTGGTCAGAATGATACACCATGAGTGGTGGTCAGAATGATACAATATGAGTGATTGTTACACCATGCTTCATTCACTGTAAGGGATTGCAAATTTTGGAAAGATAACCATGTTCTGTGCTGGAAAACCAATCAAATGTAACGTAATTAAAAGTTTTCATTGGAAAAAAAAACCAATATGGCCGTAGGTCCAACATATTTAATTTGATCACATCTGCCAGTGTGTCCTTATGGTTATTTTTTCTTATAAACTTTACTTTTCTGAACTAACAGTTAAGTGACATGCACAAATCGCTGGACGCATTTGATGTTATGCTATCATCCTTTGAGAAGGAAATTAATACGACTAACCCTTCAGCTGACGACTGGGACAGCGATATGCTATTGTCACATAATCTGCAAAACGCTGTCGAGAATTATAACAGCATGGTAAGATTCTGAAAATACAGTAACAGGGTAAAACAAAATCAGAAGGTTTTTTTCTGGATTATTTTTTGGGATGTGTGCTTTTGTTGTGGAGTGTTTGGTGGATATTGATGGTACTAGGTGACAAGGGATAAAAAGAACAATATTGATATCTATTTCTGAAACACCCCCAAAAAATGCAATTTAGAATATTCCAGTCACTTAAAAGAAAGCTTGTTTATTTACTTTATTTACAGTAATGGGATTCAGAGTGTTTTTTGTGTGGTTTTAGGGTTCAAATGAACTCAGTTTTTGGTGGAGTGTTCTATTGTTTTTGCTATTGAGATCCAGGATTTAAGTATGTTTACCAGTTTTAGTCTTGGCCGTTTTTGGTATTAATGTAAGGTGGTCTATCTTTCACAGATGGTTTATTATTAATATTAATGGTGGTGGGATTTATTTTGGAGGAGGGTGTTTCATACATGTATACATGCATAGTTGTCTGTATAGGCATATTTTTTCCTCAGAGGTTGCTCAGCTTTCAGATGAAAAAAAAAATTATTAGATTTTGACATGTTTGATTAAAACTTAATTTTGTTTATTCATATTGCTTAAGAAAAAGTCATTCTTGAAGGTCACTGCCCATCTGTTAGACTGAAGTGATATTAGCATTGAAGTTCTTTTTCATATTGACATACAATAAAAAGATAAATTATTGCATATTATTCAAAAGAGAAAGCTCTCTAGTCTAGAATAGTCATTGAAACTATCATGGTTATGTGGTCAAGTTTACTGCAAATATACATAAAATAATCCACAACAATGAAAAATATTTCTAATTTTATCTTATTTTTACATCAATATTTGTATGTTGCTTCAAATCTCTCTCTCTCTCTCTCTCTCTCTCTCTCTCTCTCTCTCTCTCTGGTTACAGGGTTACAGAATTTTTATCAAATTACAATTCAAAGATGTAAAGCTTGAGTCTATTTTCAAATACAAACATGCTGTAAGTCTTTTTGTTAAGTCTGCCAGTTTCATTTTATAGAAATCTGAAGCAGATGACATCACAAAGTGAACTTGTAGATAATTCAAGGGATATAAGAGGTTTCTGTTTATTTATCCATAGATTTGGCTTCAGTTTAGGCTGGTGGTTTTACATGAGTGAGTGTGATTGTAGTCTTGTGTGCAATGCCAGGGTTTTAAAACCTTTATGGACTTGACTCTGCGTTGATTAGGTATTTTGGCAGCTTGCTTCTTTTTCTATTTGCTCATCCTAAAAACAAGGTAATCTGCCATGATTTATCTACCCCTGACACAGCTCAATTCATATTTTCATAGTATATACATGTATGATGATCTTTAGTATATTTCTCATGATTTTTTTTAATCCTTCCTATACAGTGAGCTGTCTTAAGAGACCGTCCAAGGAAAGGAAAAAAAGAGTTATGTATGACAGGTGGTCTCTTGATTCAGGTGATCTGTATGGAAATAGGGCCATTTTGGGAACCATAAATTTAGGTCACATAAGACAGAAAGCTATTTAATTCAGTTGGTCACTAACACAGGTCAGACTATAAAGACTTATGTTCTAATAATTCTTTGCTTCTGTTACCTCTTTCATTTTGGCACAGCAACAATGCCATCCTTCCATGTATGATAGTTTGAATCCAAATCCAAGATTTTTTGCGTAAAACAATAGTATAGACCACTAGATTTGATGTATTATTAGTTTGTGGGGTTTTAGGGGGTTTTGTTTGCTAATTATTTTTGTAGTTGTCATTCAGTAATTTTAGTAGTAAGTACTATATTTGTTCAAGTGGAGGTTACTTGTACATGATATATCTTAAGGCTTTTGCAGTCCTTTAGTAGAATTGGGTGTAAGCCATTTACAGGGCATGAGGCTGTTTTTGTATATTCTGAGCATTGAACATGTCTGTCAGTGAAGTCATTTGACTAAACACCTAACTTCATGCAGTTTAACTGTTGAACACATACATGTAACTAAGTGTTAACATTATTAAACACATCTCAGTTACTTATCTGTTGTCTTTCTAAACACACACATGTGCTGCTGGTATTCTCATCTATGTTTTATTTAACAGTTATATGGAATGTTAGGGTTTTACCTATCTTAACACTTAAAATAGGTCATCTTTTTTCTTCTTTATCTTTCTTTTTTTTTTGTAAAGATTATGCTAGTCTTTTAGATTTTTCAAAAAGTTCTCATGTAATCTGGGATGTTTCTGCAAAATTTTCTGCGTAGAACTTAGTATTAACATGTATGATATCTTGATATCTTAACATGTATGATAACTTTGTCCTCATTATGTATTTGACTAGGGGATTTATAGTAAACTTAAGGTTTGTAATTAGTATCTACACACCAAGGTTAACAGTGAGTTTCTTCATCTCACATTACAACTACATGTACTGTTTTGCTTTTAATCCGACACACCTATCAATACCATCTCCTAGCATATCTTTTAAGCAATTTTGTTTTCAACTTTGCTATAACTAGCTAGATTAATTTGCATATTAGTCTTTGCAGATAAGTAAGATATTTGGTCATTGAGTTTAGGAAAATACTAGTCCAGAAGAACCTATCTTTAGAGACCATCCCTTCTGACATGCAAATGTGGTCTTTCAAGGTGGTCGCTCATGACAGGTTTTGTTCATATGACTAATATATACAGTAAAAGCTGCTCTAGTGACCATCTGATTACATTGACCACCTGGTCACAAAGACCATTTTTGGCTTTCCCCAATATTACAATTTGCATACAAATTTAACCTCTATATAAAGACCACTCCCCTATAAAGGCCAGTTTTCTTGTGTCTCCAAGAAGGTTGTTATACACAAGTTTCGCTGCACATGTATTTAAAAACTTGTTTTTCATATAAGTGGTCTCTGATGACTGTGGCCTCTGACGAGTGTTGTCTTTCAAGACAGGTTCAACAATGCTAGTAGTTATTTACATAAATATTACAGTATCACTTATCTTTTATTTGCAGCAACAGAGATATTAATTTCTTGCTTTGTGTGTTTCAGAGGAATGCCGCGGAGGGTCTCAGGAACACCACTTCATCTGCCCTACAAATACTGAAATCCACAGAGTCTTTGTTGAACTCTGAGCAACAAGAATTAGACAGGGAATACCTGGCTACCAGCACTCCACGGCCGGAGGAATCTCCCTTACCAGAGTCAAAACTAGACCATACAAATAACAATATAAGTGATAGGACTGATGTACTAAGGGCAGACAACTCTGACTCACCCTCTAAGGGAGATAACTCTGAAGTTGATCATCCTTTACCCTCTCTAGACAATTCATCGCATCATAAAACGGTTGACAACTCATCAAGCAATTCATTGTTAAATGTGAACAATTCATTGGTGCCTGGTCTTTCAACTCCCAGTAGTTCTGAAATTGAAGAAAGAACTTTTTCAAATGTCGATAACATCCGTTCAGATCCACCTCATGAAAATGTTTCAAATAGTACCTCACCAGACAGTACCAACAAAAATGTAGATGATGATTCTGAACCCACTGTGATCAACTTTGGACCAAAAGAAGTTGACGAATCGCAATACAAAAGGGACTTCTTTGTCGGAGACAAATCTAGGTCACCACCCAGGAAGTGGGAGGTCAAGACAAGTTCATATTCACCCCGGGCAGACATTGTCAATAAGGAGAAACTACAACAGGCAGAGGATGAGGTAAAAATAATAATAAATCTGTAGTTTTAGAAATTGAAATGATAAAAAAAAACAAATGAAATCAAATCAAATGTCAAACGTGGTGTAGGGATCTGTTTTATATGGGCTTTATTCTGAGGCATACCCAAGGTGAAAATATAAGGAAAGCTTGAATTACATTAAACTTGGATGATTGAAATATCTTTTGATTAATATTCATGATTGCAAATTCTACTCAGTGAAGTGACACTATGGTTGCAGTTTCTTGATTTTGATTGGTCCTTTGAAAAGATTAAGTCCAGGTTATTTTTAGAATATTTTGACTTTATTTACGTCACAGATTTACATCACTGCCAGTAAAATCTTCAGTTTGGAGACGAAAATTCACGACCTTCACTCCTCCATCATCTCGACAAATATTTCACAAAAAAGAAAATTGTCTGAGTTGGAAGACGCAGTTGCACGCACTGTTGCACAAGTGCAGCTTAGTGACCAGGAAGTAAGGCCTTGCTTCACGCATATCTTTAGATTTGTACATGTAGTGTAGTCATGTGATCTTTGATTGACTGTCGCATGTGTGCAGTGAACAGAGGCTCCTTGCATCATTGAAAAATTTTTTTACTGATTCTTTATTCCTGCTTGGTTATATTTCAATTAGCATGTCTCTTTCTTGATTAGTATTACCTGTCTTTTTAATCTTGTTGACATAGAAACATGAAGAATATTTGGCTTCTGCCACTCGATAATTTGGAGAAAAGTATGTCTTCTATTGACTAAATGTAGTGTACACTATTGCCTTAGTGTTGTCGTGACACTGTCCAAAAATGACAAAGTTACTCAACTATCTTCTGACTCTAATATTGTTTTTCAAGTTATGCATGTTGTAAAATTTGTTAAAAGTTCTTTTTTTGTTTTAATTTTTAGTCAGTGTGAATGTTTTTTGCATCAAACTTTTAAAAACCTTAATTCTTCTGTCGATTTCTTTAAATGAAGAAGTTAAATACAATATTTTCAAATCTCTATGTTGTACTTTAAAATATCTGAATTTCATTACACAACAGAAATTGAAGAATTGTTGTGTTTGATCGTTAATTGACCAAGCAAAACGATAAAAGTATATTCTCTAGACTATGTCATCAAGTTGTAGACTTGTAAATCTAAAAGTTTATTTATTTGTTTAAAGAAAAAAGAACAATAAATGTATATTTTGCATTTTGGGTATTGAAAAAATATGATTTATGATTCAAATTATATTCAGATTAAAAAGGTAAGTTTTCCAAACATGTATTTTTTAAATCAAGATATACAGGTATTAATTTGACAAAATTATGAGTACAGTATCGGCTTTTCCCAACAGTTACTATAATTTTTTTTTGCTTTTTTTGTAGGTGTCTTGCATAGAAAAATCAGTGACAGAGCTACAAAGCTGTCCAACCATAACGACAACAGCACCCCCTAACTGGGATGATAATACCAGTAGCCTTTCACCAAGCCTGTCAATAGACTCGGGATTTTCCTCAATTAGAGAAAAGCCACTGCAGACACAGTTGTTCGGTGAGACGATGGAGGACGAACTCCCAGAGAGTCGGACGGAGCTTAACGAAGATACAGGGGTACAGTTGCCATCAGTTAATCGACTGAAAGCTCTATTCAACGTGAAAAAGGAAGATGCATCTGTCAAAAGGGTTAGCCATCACTGACTTTATTTCTGCATGAACACTAACGTGACACGGTGGAGGGAAAAATGCTTTGGTGCATGTGGACTCAGCTATTAGTTTTCACTAACTCACTGTAACTCAGAAAATTGCATAATAGCCTTTAACACAAGCCGCTTGGTGTGTTCCTTTATTAAATGCAGGTGCTTGCTTGAAATGCAGGCTTGATTAGACTGAAATTATATCCTTTCCAATATTAGATCAGAGACAGGTCATTGGCAACAGCTTATGTTAATATTTCCTTGGCAATAGCTTAGCAGGAATTTTCTTGCCATCCCACTGTTGTAGTGAAGCTGCTTGCTATATAAACAGACTTGAATAGATGGAAATCATTTAACTTTCTTATATGTTAGAACAATTCTAGGACATATAAAAAGTAGGTCATTCTTATTTTCTCTGAAAATTAAGGAAAGCAGAAGGTTGCACTAGTTTTTT
>JACSZP010026482.1:0-10939 GCA_016161895.1 Pinna nobilis
GTGTATATATCGTGCCATGGGTCAGTCAGCTTTACCTGCTGACCACAGCAGCCGGTGTATATCTCGTGCCATGGGGTCAGTCAGCTTTACCTGCTGACCGCAGCCGGTGTATTTATTGTGCCATGGGTCAGTCAGCTTTACCTGCTGACCGCAGCCGGTGTATTTATCGTGCCATGGGTCAGTCAGCTTTACCTGCTGACCGCAGCCGGTATATTTATCGTGCCATGGGTCAGTCAGCTTTACCTGCTGACCACAGCCGGTGTATATCTCGTGCCATGGGGTCAGTCAGCTTCACCTGCTGACCACAGCCGGTGTATATCTCGTGCCATGGGGTCAGTCAGCTTCACCTGCTGACCACAACCGGTGTATATCTCGTGCCATGGGGTCAGTCAGCTTCACCTGCTGACCGCAGCCGGTGTATATATCGTGCCATGGGTCAGTCAGCTTTACCTGCTGACCACAGCCGGTGTATTTATCGTGCCATGGGTCAGTCAGCTTTACCTGCTGACCGCAGCCGGTGTATTTATCGTGCCATGTGTCAGTCAGCTTTACCTGCTGACCGCAGCCGGTGTATTTATTCGTGCCATGGGTCAGTCAGCTTTACCTGCTGACCGCAGCCGGTGTATATATCGTGCCATGGGTCAGTCAGCTTTACCTGCTGACCAGAGCCGGTGTATATCTCGTGCCATGGGGTCAGTCAGCTTCACCTGCTGACCACAACCGGTGTATATCTCGTGCCATGGGGTCAGTCAGCTTCACCTGCTGACCACAACCGGTGTATATCTCGTGCCATGGGGTCAGTTAGCTTTACCTGCTGACCACAGCCGATGTATACCTTGTATAAAAACCAAACACTTTACCATATAGAAAACTTGTAGCCCTAACTAGCCCGAACCTAACACTCTTATTTCTATATATGTATCAACGTTTAAGTAATTTGATCGTGATATTCATTTGGAAAGTTACTTGTCATGCTTTTTAAATGAAGACAAAGCAAATAACTGAAGGTTATTTTTAAACAAACAATCGCGTTAATAATGAAATGAACATGAAGGACATTATCTAAAAAGCATTCAAATATTTTTAGATATTAAAATTTTAAATAGGTTCCTTGGAAATCAATTTTAAACTATCATAATTTCAATTTGGTTATCATTTTATCAGTGACAGCTATTGTCAACTAGTTTTACCGATATATCGCCTTAAGATAGCAATTTACGTGAATAGTTCAGTTTGTTTTGTTTAATATGTACTATATTTAATAAGAAACAGAAATTGATGATAAATTATTTACATAACTGGCTCACTTTTCATCTAGGGTTTATTGCGAATTTAAATTTCATTGTACTGTCATTCACAATATTTGTTCACAGAATTGTCTTTGTCATGCGCATCATTAGCACAACTTTTATCTGTTTAAGGTGTTCTCAGAAAGTGTGCTTGTTACCAAATGTCACATACTCACTTGGAAGCTTTGGAAGTGGTTCTGTCATTGAAATTCAGCTGGTCGTGAACAATCATTTTGATGCGGAGATTGGTGTCTATAACGTGGAGCTGAGTAATTGCTCTGTGCAAGAATATGGTAAGAGACAATACAACACCTTATTAAAATAAGTGCTTAACCATTTAAGATTTTCCCCAAATTGTGTAATATGATATCATTCGCTTGTTATTAAACAATATGTAAATAAGATTTGGCTATGTCGTGTCTTTCTGCCACACATTTCGTGATGTTGCCCTTCTGAGTGTTCCCCTCCTCATTCTACATACAAACATTGATTTAACATCATCATCTTCTCTACCATACTGCTAATCAAAATCTGTATTGATATTTTTTATAGATTTAGAAAAAGTTTGCTAATCTACCCAACTGTATTTTTCCGAATAATTTTTGCAGACTCTGCCTGTGGCGAATTTCAGTGCAAATCCGGTGTATGCATACCACAGGAGAAAGTGTGTGATTTTGCCATCGACTGCCTTGACGGTGATGATGAAACCACCGAGTTATGCAGTACGTTGACGACGAATACCATTCTGTACTTTATTTACTTTATTCTCTTCTTCTGTATATGTATACAGAAAATGTATACTGCTTTTCGGCTTTTGAATTTTGATTGTCCCCTTCGTAACTTCAGCTATCACCTTTTTTTGGTTAAAGATTTGGATAGGGCGATCAAGAGCATCTAAATTAACAACGATGGAGGGGCTAATGCGTCCCTATTTTAGTTTGGCTTTGCATGCATCACTTTCAATAGAAAATTTGCTTTGTAATGTAGGCATAAAGAAAAGGCTGATACAATGGCAACATATTTAACAGAAGACACGCTGATTCATGAAAAAACAATCGTCATAGGTTTGCAACCCTGATAAAAGACTACGATTGAAAGAATATATATTTGAATAAAGATGTCAGTACAAACATTACCCATCGTCAGTCATAATAAACTATATCTAACACATGCCTTTGTAACATGTCTATGTACAAAAGGTTGACCCCAGCCTTATCATACAGGAGCCTTTGTCGCCAATGCCTTGTCCTGATATACAATAATGATGCATGCTATGGATGCATGATGATTTGAAGGATAATTGATTCAACATTGCTCGGACCGAAACAGCAATATATCACTGCGTTCACTATTGAAATAAAATTTAAATAGGGAACATCATTGGATCATCAGGGTTTGCCACATGGGTCCCTATGGCCGAATAATTAGAACAAAGTGTTTTTAACAAGTGAGTCTTCCACCATCTGTTCAGCCCGAGTTCGAGTCTGACTGGAACATAAAAAGATTCTGTTAGAAAGTTTTAAAAGACTAGAGACTTTAGAGAGTTCTTTATAATCATATCTCTGATAAAATATCTCTTCATTTCTTATTCATTCCCAGATTGACTTGGATGATTGAATTAGGATGGGGGGGGGGGGGTCGCAATCGGATAGATCACAGGGCCCTTTGGAAACTTAATACAAATGGGAAATAAAGTCGTAAACGTTACGACAAAGGTTTGAAACATACATGTAGTTCTTGTGTATATATATAATGATTTATTTCATTTTTTCTAGATAATTTAGTCTCTACACGGAAATGTTCATTTGAGAGCTATTTAGACAATAACTGCTCATTTATAAACACACGACCACCGAACATTACGTGTGGATTTGATGTAGTAAGAGGATATACCGTTCCTTATCATATTCCGATAGTGGACCACACGACTAGAACAACGGAAGGTTGGTACGATTAGGAATACATCCTGTTCTCTGTCTACTTTCTACTCTTTTGTTTAAAAAATAAGTTCATGCTTAAGTATTTCTTCCATTGATCATTGATGTATCTGAAGTTGCAAGATTAAGTCGTGTCAATTTTTCAATATTACGTTTTCTGATCCCACATATGTGACCTTGGGGAAACGTCGAATTTTACATTTTCAGCGGTCCCTGTTTCCCATGTGTTCATCGGGTCTTTGGCTTCCGTGGTCGAATGGTTAATGCAATGCGTTTTAAATCTCTCGGTCTTTCGATTCTTGTCAGAGCGGATTCAAGCTTCGCTTGAACCTAAACTGATTATGTGTGAGAGTTTGCCAGCTAGCTTACGGATGGTCATTGATTTATCATTTGTAACCAGACTGTCCCCTCCACCAATAAAAAACTAGCTGCTATCATATGAATTTGAGATATTAGGTGAGGCGTAAAGAAAAATTTGATTGGATGTGAATACTGTCACATGAATGTAAAAATGAGGAAAATATACGATTATTCTAAGTAAGCATTTGAATCAATTAAATGAATTCATATCTATACATGCTACAAAAATGATCAATAATTTGCCTTATATTTCATTGTCATCACCATCATCATCTCTTTTTGCTTTTTTCAGTTAAATGATGGTACTATCTCGCAAATGTAAATTGTGTAATTTAAGTTAACCCTTTACCTTAATCTATGATTATCTGATAAACTTTGCCTAACATTTAATTTGTATAACGTAACTTCGATTAACCAGGATTTTTTTCTTCATAGACATAACTTTCTATATTGCTGGTAGTTCCAAAGTGCATATGATAGTATGGATTCCTGTAAAAAAAAACCTAAATTCATTTGTAAAATTAACCGGAAGGTACTACTGATAAACGTCTACTGACATTGTCTCCTACATCACGTGAATTAATCAATGTAGGATTGTCATATTCCTACACTTCCTTGGCACCTCATCCCACCTCTGATATATATAAGTTTTCGTGTTTGTGAAACTCAGTATTTGCTATTTTCATAGGAATTATGAGATGGGTTTTTAACCTTGAGCGTTTTATTTTCAGGTCATTTTTTGTTTCTCCATTATAATAACTGTCCAAAACCGGCTACATCCGGATTTGATACAGAAGAATTACGGATTTTGCCGGAATTAGTTTCCAAAGATTGCAATGTATGTATATATGTAATTACATGGTATCTAAGCTCAGCTGATCATACAAATTTCAGTTCTTCACAGTATGATCTCCCTGTGTAGAATTTGTAAACAAAAATATCTTTATCTGGTATACAGAATCTATACATCTAGATAAAATAAATTAGTTAATAATTTGAACTGGCAACAAAAGCTTCTACTCTGCTATGTTCACTTTATGTAATCTCGGGTACCAACGAGCAATTTAAAAGAAATTGAACAAATTCATTAGAAAATATTTTACCTTTAGGACTTAACAACACTTTATACATAGCTGAAACTGTCATAAAGCATTTTATAGAGAAAGATCAAGTTATCCATGAAAACATATATAACTTTTAATTAGAATTTGAATGAAGATCAATTTTTATGGGATGCTATTGCAGATGTCCATTTCTAGCAAAGCCTACAGTCACCATGGATTGAGTGGCATGAGATGGTACGCTTATGTATGTGGAACTGACAAATGGGTACGTTGGAGTTTGTTAAAACCAGTTGTAAAGAAGATTGCGTCTCTGATTTTTTTGACAAGAATAAGGTTCCTTATACATGTATATGTATATGGATTTGCAATTGATGTTCCACATGGAGACCGTAAAGTTTCGAACATACCTTCGTACTTCTTTAGGTTTTAGGTTGATTGTTAATGATGTTTTGTTGTTTAACGTCCCACTCAAGACTTTGCTTTTTACTTATATGGAGACGCACACCGTGTGACCGGAAAAAGGCGATAATTTTGCCTATGCTTGGTACTTATGACCGTAGAGTAGGGATGGTTCTTTAACGTATCAATACCTACTGTAACACGGGACCTCGGTTTTAATTGTCTCATCTGAAAGACGGGTACGGCCAACCGTACCGTGGCTTGGGCTCGAACCCTTGACCTCTCAAAATCGAATACGCAAACCACTAGGCCACGGTTGTCCCAGTTTTTATGTATACAAAAAGATGCAGACACCTTTATGTATTGAACTTCTAAATAAACAGCATTGAACATCATGTTTAACACTCGTGAGATTGGTGTAAACAAAAGCCCTTTCTGTAATGATTGGTCATATGTGCTTTACATAGAACAATAGTCTTGCATTGATTAATAAAATCGGGATGCACAAATCACATTTCAAAATTTGAAATATCGTTTGAACTGCAAGGGACGGGAATTTAGTTGTGATTTCTCGATTTTAAAGGCAAATTCTTGGCTCAAGACTGTACAGGTCAGTTGATTGAATCATGGCTTAGACACGTAACATTCAATACCGTGGTCTGCGTCCAGAATTGCCCGGACATGTAAACATTTTATCTCTCACCAGATAGTCTCTTTCTCTCTCCATCTCTCTCCATCTCTCTCTCTCTCTCCCTCTCTCTCAACTTCCGTAATCAACTTCCTACTCCTGGTTCTTCAATAACGACGTGCTACCAAATGCTGGCGAAGGGCTTCAAATTTGGTATATGCCTGGCACTTTCGGCCATTTAGCTATGATTGGTCTTGTCGCTGTACATGTCGAAACATACGTTGACTCGAAACCACTGTATTGTACTATTTCTCTCTTCACTCTGATTCGAACTCTTAGCTTCATTATCTGCAGGCGGGCGGCAAACACTTTATGGAGGAGCTTCGGTAACTCTTCGTAGCAAACTGAAATAATTCTGAAAGTTTTGAAAGTAATAAATTTACGAAATGATAAAACTCCTTTTCTGCTTATATCATACAGGAACAGCCATCAAATGTACAAATGCGTAAAAGAGCTGTACAACCTTGTAAAGTTATACATATAGGTCAAGGGAATCCGACCTGGATGACCTCTGTCATCCACATACCAGAGATCTATAACAGGTATGTTGAATTTGAAATTGGAAACAACAATAAAATTGTAAATAAGGAATCATCCTATTTGATCAGACATTAATTTGTTGATAAATGCGAACCAATGTTTAAGTGACTGTATTTATCTATCATTGAAAGTAAGGGAAATATAGAGATATATCAAATGTGATTGCATTAAAACGGGAATGATATACAACTATTGCACCATTTTTTCTTATTTTCTATTGATCGATTTGGGTACACTTTTTCTTTAAAAAAAGATACTTATCAATAACATTAGCCTGTACAGGCCTGAGTAGACGGACTAAACATTTGGATGACGTAACAGAACCATCATAAAAGTGCAGTCTTACTTAAAACGATAAAACACGTGGCTGTCTCTTGACAAATGAAAAAGCGGAACAAAATAAAAAAAAAGTAAGGGCATTTCAAGATTTTATCTACACGTACTTCCGGTTTTTTGTTTGAGACCCATGTATATATCACGTACTACGCATATTATTCATTTCCAGGTTTTATATCAGAATACGAGTCAGCAAACTTTATCCATCAGAATGGATTGCCTTTGATGATGTTTACTTTTCTGCCGGATGCAAACTGACAGGTATAAGCCATGTATAAGATTTGTATAGTCATCATATTTTCTATTGCTTTCTCTACCTTTAAGATTCTTTTGTTGGCTACGTTTTTGGTCAACGTCCCATCCGGTAATCTTTCCCTTATATGGAGATGTCATAAATGCGAAATCGTTGGCCTATTCTCGGCACTTATGCCCATTTGGCAGTGATGGTTTTTTATCGTGCAGTACCTACCATGACACAGGACCTCGGATCTGATTCTCTGTCATCTGACGGACAGGGAATTTCAGCTACAGCCCGGTGCAGATTCGAACCCACGGCCTTACGGGCAGAAGGCAAACACGCTAACAACTTATCCACAACGGCCCGTATTCTTTTGTAGTTTTTACGGATTGAAACAAATTACTTGTCAAGGGAAGCCTTTCATAAATGGATGAGGCTTTCAAATCTAACCCGTGTTTAACCCTATATTGTGAGAGGATGTCAGGTTGTTCTCTACATAAACATTCAAAAAGAGTATAATTGATGCTTATTTCGACTTTCCCTCTGTAATTACCTCACATTCAGTTCTTCACAACATGATCGGCAATCAAGCACATTCTTTCAACTTCAAATTGACTAAAGGACAATTATATCGTTTCTGTAATCATCGGCGGGAGAATGGCGGGTATTGATAGCGAAGGGAAAACCCGTTACGTCATCAATAGATATAAGCATTGATTATGCATCGTGACATAATAATATGCATGTCCAGTGCCATCGCGGCAGAGAAATATAATCTATTTTAATAATCAGTAGAGTAACATGTTCTGAGTACTGCTGTATCGGAATCAATCCCGTGTGATGAATTTGTTTTATCAAATTGAATTCAATTGATGCCATTGATTTATTTTATCAACAATTCCAAATACTCCAAGGGACTGTACATAGATTAGTTGATTCAGAAACAAACATATCAGGTTACGAAAATATTGTAGGGTAATTATTTTCTGCAGTGCAATGTTTAAAGACACCAGGGACAAACTGTTTGAGCTGGAACAGTAGGTGTAATGTATGTTTGTTTAAACTTCGATTTGCGGAACAAACATATCTACCTGAAACCAACGCATTTACCAGATAGTTTGATCCTACTCGTAGGAATTAAAAACAAAAAACTGAAAAAAAATAGAAATGAAGATGTTTGCATGACTCATGGATGGTAGAATAATGCTATATGACCTCGTATACGAAGCTTGGAGAAAGCTAATAGCAAATAAGTATGAAACAATAATGAGTTTGCATTTTTTGAATAATGAAACCTTTTAAGATCTACTTTATATGCTAGAAGTTCACAACGAATTAAGTTTAAAAGTACCAATTCAAATATTCAAGTTCCTCACCAATCAGATCGTGTATGAAGCCTCTATTGACAATACTTAAAGTATCATATACAAGAGAAAAAATAAGATAATTCACGTGGTTACCATTGTAATTTTACAGTTCAGCTCCTAGAATATTTGCTATAAAGTCAGATATATCTTTTTAGTTCATTGGTTTTTATCTTATCACCATATTTACGAAGCGAGTGCCACTTTTATACATTGCAATTCGAATAAGGCGATCATGGCGAGTAGCTAGCCTGTAGTTCTTTCCTGGCGTTTCCTCCGTTCCATTGGAGTCTTGAGTCCCACTCTACATAGCAGAAAGAATTTCTTTTTTCTTTTTTTCTACTAATAAGCGCAACATTATAGGTTGTGTGCCAGGAGCTGGCCTAATATGTTAGAACGTCTTAAATTAATAGAAGTATGCCATCAGCTAGACGAAGATCTGATGTTTGCATGTGATAAGAGTTGTAATGGTAAGATTTTAATAAGGAAATTTGTAAACAAGTGCAACAATCTAAACATTCAAAGTAAATGCTATGTTTGGCATTTAGATATGCACGAACATATCTTAATGTGTTCTATAAAATCTACAACCACCCCTGGTAGGTATATTGATGGTAGTTTTCTCATGATCTAAACAGACTTTGAAAATATGCATTTGCACACATTTTGTAATGTTCCTGAAATTAAAGATTATCATTTTTTGTTCCAGACTCTGAGGACTTAATAAACCAGGGAAATACCGAGAAAATAGAAAGACGGAGTGATGTATATAAAGATGACCACTACATCGTAATCGGGCTATCGACAAGCATCATAATGACATCCTTGATATTTCTGCTAATAATTGGTAATTCCCTTCTTTAATATCTGTATACAGGGAAATTTTCACCCCGTTATATTTTCATCCCTCTCGCCCTTATCCTCGGTAGGCGAATTCATAACTGCGCTGAATCAAAACAGTGAATTCATCGACTAAAATTACGACTAGGCAAATCTAAAATGGGGTGAAAATGTTCGCAAATGCATTAGGGTGAAAATAAACCGGGATGAAAATAACCTGTATACAGTACTAAATGATTGATGTTATGCATAATTTACTCTACATGTATCTTCAATATATTGACATTACAATTTTCAGTATTAATCTAAATTTGATCATTTTTTTGCAAGAATTCTCTTTTTTTTTTAAATTGGGGTAAGGATTATAACCATGGAATGTTCAGGCTTATTATTATATGTATGTCACGGACATATGCGCTGTATCTTTCAGTATCTCGTAAGAGACATAAAGACAACTGCCGTTCATTTATTTGCGGAAAGGTCAGAGAGAGACTTGATACCAGCACCGTGGTGAAGGGGGACTCCAAACAAATTAGCGTGAAGGCAGTTAATTCCAGTATCATGATCAACCATTTAATGGAGGTACTGTTGGAGGACAATCCCAATTATGAATGGTATTCGCAGAGAATTCTAAACGATCAACTAACAAATATATCCAGATGCCGCCTGCGATATTACGAGTAAGTTGTCACTTCCTCTTTTGGAAAAAAAATATTTTTCGTTTTAAGCAGAAAAAATAGCGAATGTTAAGAATGCTTAAAATAAGTATCCATACGAGTTCGACATTTTAAGTGCTTACCGATCTTTGAAATATGAGTAACTTTCGATTAAGGTTAAATCTAATTTACCGATTTATTTACGATGACGATGGGCGAACAATTTCAAAGGAGAATATCCAATCATACTGTAATATAACCGTTTAACATTTGCAACTGATAAATCTTTTAGAGGGACACAAATATGAAATAATTCTACAGACGTGTTTGGATAACATAGAAAATAATTTAGTTATTACGCCTACGTCCAAGTATAGTTCATTCACTCATGTCAGACAAGCTATAAGATACATCGATGCCGACGCAAATTGCTTGTATCGCATTATATTTCAAAACGCACAAAGAACCACTACGGACAATGTTTTAAAGGTTGTTTCCCCCAAATTTTTCATAAAATCTATACCGGCCTTTCAAAAATTATATCAGATGTCAAACTTGATCCATAAAAGAACTGCGAAACCGTAGATTCTAGAAATACACTTAATCAGTTTTGATCTTGGGATACTCTGAAGCGTTTAAAAACATTTCAAGTCAAAAAGGTTTCATAAACAATGTATTTTTTTCACGCGCTACACAACAAATCCCCACCAATAGTTTAAAGACAGATTCGCAAAACTATACAAAGCGCTTTCAGAAGTTTTGGCATGCAGAAATTACATAATAATGCCAGCTACTATAAAATTATCTTGTTCAATAAAATCTTATTCAAAACGGGATTAACAGGCGCAAGAGATTTATGATACACATCATTTCTTAAGTAATTGATGGAGGCTTCTCAATTCTTATGGAAACACACTAGGTACATTTCCTTGGCAATTTATCTTTTCGTGTATGAAACTGAATTCATCCAGTTTTTTGTATCTCAAAACAAAGTCTATTCTGTTGGACTTTACTTATAGTTATATAGATACATGTAATTTCGCAGTCAATCAATAAGCAAACACTAGCAGGTTACCTTTAAACATCTAATCCAGTGAATTAAAAGCTAAGGATACCACCACTCTTTATCGTACTCAGATTATATGTGACACAAATGACCATAAAATAACTTCTTTTTATGAAAAGCGTGACGATTTTAACGCCAGTATCACAAACAAACCCTTTTTTT
>JACSZP010026492.1:192-12716 GCA_016161895.1 Pinna nobilis
GGGTTTGTCTCGTTTCTCATCATTTATTAAATGAATCATTAATACATCAAACGCATTTGGGGGAGATACACACTTAACGGTTTCTGAATTTTGATCAAAGTTTTTTATGTTCACTGTCACATCTACAAACTTCAGATTCGGCAGAAACTCTGTCATCGTTATTACATGTATTCTATCGGTGAATTCCACTTCAAAAGTTTCGATCGAATTAGATGTCGACCTAACTTTAATTACGAGTAATACGACGTCCCTCTCATCGAGAGCATGTTTTATTTCCTTAGACATGAACTCGGTGGTGCCAAGCACGGAGTCGACGGCATTCTTCCAAGTATCTTTTGTATCTACCCTCATGATCTTGTTTAGAATAATTTTCTTTGAGAAATCGCCCCTTTTTTGGAAACCGAAAAACAGAGAGGGACACATGACTTCATCGTGTTCGCGCATCCTTGTTGCCAGATTCTCAGTCAATCATATGCTCCAATACGCAATGTATAGAACACTTGCATGTCAAGCGCTCATATAACGCCGCGCCAGGATATACTAAATACCGAAACAATTAACGGAAACGGATTTTCCGAATAAAATAAAATATCGGAAATAAAACACAATAAAATTTTTGCAGTCGGCCCGATTTTTTTGGGTCGGTCGGGTTTGGTCAAGCAAACATAATTTTAATTTAGGCCTTATTATGTTTATCCTACTCTCGTTAGTTAATTTTCAAAGTCTCAAAACGCTCGCTAAAGCTCGTGCTTTGAAACTTTGAAAATTAACTAACTCGAGTTGGATGAACATAATAATCAATCCCAACTTGTTGTGTAATCTCTATTTCTTCAGATGAAACACATATACAGTGAAATCTAAATATAAAGGCCCCAAATTACACTACAAAACCAGTATCTGTAGACCTTAAAGGTACACTTGAACTCATTTGGAAAAAAAATTGTCGTACACGAGATAACGATGGAATAGTGTACAAATGGATATAATTAAGTGATTTACAAATTAAAGATAGTTAAATCAACGTCTAAATGTCCATGCTTGACATGTTTTATCCACATTATTCACTCTACTTACAAGGGGTCGACCGTGTCTTAACATGGCGGCAAATTTATACAACCTGTAATCGTGTATTTTTTATTTTTTAAATGACAATATCTATATATTGCGTGCATATTTTTTGTATTTTATCAACTACATCCTCTAATCATATGCTGGTGCAATTGTGATATTTCAATTTTTTAATTCTGTGAAGATGAAAAAAGAGTCCAAATGTATCTTTAAATAGACGTTCATTCATACACAAACGGTGCAGTTAGGGTAGCTAAGTGCAGTATGATAGGGAGGTCTTTACACATAGTTGGTTTCTAAAGCAGGTTTAAATGTATACATTCTGTTACTATTCATAGTACTTGTTACTTCAAAGATTTGAATTTCTTTTTAGCAACTTGACAGATGTACATTAAGTAAGAAGCTTTTACTTTGGTTTATACTTTTGTTGAAAATACATGCCAAACAGTCCTTTATCAAATTGAGAAGTGACAATTGTTTAACCTGTATATTTCTGAGAAAATGTTTGCAAAAATTGAGCTCAGATAAAGAACTATTGGTTTATTTATAAGTGACATAACAGCACAAGCTGTTTCACCTTAGATCGGTACAGATATTTCTCAGATGGGTAGAGACATGAGAAAACTTTATACCAAAATTATGAGAATGTGAAACACAAAATAAAGCATACTTTAGTGGTGCTGCAAATTACAATGAAATACATTGATCATTGACTTCTTGCACACTAAGGCTCTATACAGGTGTTTAATGGGTAGAGTTACATTGTAAGCTGTACTAAATTTGAAACTATCAAATTGGGCATAGGTTTTTGTCCGGTTTTCAGTAATATCGCCATTCTCTATTCAGAATTATAGTTCCCAGTTTGATGATTAAGATTATTGTCAGTATCTGTGGCGTAAAGTTTGCAATTTGTTAAATCTTTTTCAATAAGAATTTGCAACTAATAAATGAATATCTAATTGACAACTTAATTCTCAATTGAAATAGTTCCTGTTTTCTAAGGTATGTGGTCTAGTGTACCAGAGACTTGGAAATTATTTCATTTAATGTCCAGTTTTAATGGGAATATTTACTATGTAAATGTTGGATTTGGATCATAGAAAGTGTCCTTAATACACAGTATCCAGTTTGAAGAGAGTTTAAAGAAAAGAGTGTGGTTTGAGCAGTGTCCAAATTGGACAGTTTCCAGTTCATACCAGAGTATCAAATTTTTTAGCCAAAACATTAGCCAAACTGAATTTGTTCAAGCCAAATGAATTTTTATGCTGCAAAATTTGATTAATCTGAAATAGTTTGAGAAGAGATATGATTTTACCTGTGTTTTACTAATGTATTCATTTGAGTAAAACATTCAGCCAAAGTCAATATTTTTTAGCCGATTTCTAATATATTTAGGATTTTGCTAAAATTTCACTATGTGGTGTGAACCCTGAGTTTCTACTGTGTGTATGGCATATGGTCAGAGCTGCAGAGCCTATTCTTTCTATCCATTAGTAATTCTTCACAGAATATTTGTGAGGTATGCTTCATTTGTAGGGAGACCATTCATAGTAATCTTGATCATATCTTATATTTTAGGCAGACATATGGAGTTTAGGTATTACAGCAATAGAATTGGCCAAAGGTGAACCGCCTAACTCTGATCTGCATCCAATGCGTGTGTTGTTTCTTATTCCAAAGAATAATCCTCCCCAGTTAACAGGAACTTATTCCAAGTCATTCAAAGAGTTTGTGGAGCTGTGTTTAAATAAAGATCCAAATAATGTAAGTTTTGGTTGTAGATCTTTATGAACTGAACATTTACTTAGTTACTGTTCAAATTCTGTATCAATAAATTTGATTACACAGGTCTATATTTGATTAATTTTTTCGTCGGATTGTAAAACAGTTAAGTTTCTTGTTTATAACAACAGATTAATATTTGTCAAAATCTGTCAATTTATATAGTCATGGATTTTACATCATATCATAGATAGTCTCTTAGTTTTAAAGTATTTTTCTCATGGGATTTTAACAAAATTTTGTATATTGATTATTTTATAGGAACTCAGATGAGTGATATTTGTCTGATTCCATCTATACTTGCCAGAATTACATAACTTTTACGTCTTTTGAATAAATAATTTCTTAGTTGTTGTCTATTGTTTTGGAAAAATCTTAGAAAACAATTTTTTGAGCTGCATTACCTTGAAAATTGTTAAACTTTGTCACATATATTCTGTTATCAGTTTTACATATATTATTCAATATGTTTTAGTGATTTTTGCTAAGAATTGTTTTATTTTTTTCACCAGAGACCATCAGCAAAAGAATTATTAAGACATCCATTCATCAGAAGAGCCAGAAAAACTACTTATTTACAAGATTTAATTGATCGTTATAAACGATGGAAGCTGGAAAAGGGTCCTAATGATAATGACTCTGATTCTGATGAAAGTGAAGAGTATGTTTTGTGTGTCTCTTTGTTTATAAAACATTTGATAGATTTGTTACACTTTTAAAATGCTCATTATGCTAAATGTCTGTATGTCTGTTAATTTGACCCTTGTCTTATTGAGGTACAGCTTCTGCATTACTGTTCTAAGACAAATACTCTGATTTAACATATACATGTATATATAATTCCTTGGTAAAATAACCATTGCTCATTTTCACATTTAGCTTCACTATCTGGTCCAGTTAAGATATGAATATTCTTTGTAAATAGAATGTGCTTACTAGCTGAGCAGTCCACATGCAGGAATGCAAATCAAATGTGTTATACAGTATGCCTTTCTTACCAACCTTCCACCACACAGAACAGGCTTGTTACTACAAGTTCATGGTGTATAATGCTGTACACAAGTAAAGGTCAGTGACATTCTGCATGTGTACACGAGTAAAGGCCAGTGGCATTCTGCAAGTGCACATGATCAAAGGCCAGTGACATTCTACATGTGTAAACGAGTAAAGGTCAGTGGCATTCTGCAAGTGTACACTAGTAAAGGCCGATGACATTCTGCAAGTGTACATGAGTAAAGGCCAGTGGCATTCTGCATGTGTACATGAGTAAAGGCCAGTGACATTCTACATGTGTAAACGAGTAAAGGCCAGTGGCATTCTGCAAGTGTACACTAGTAAAGGCCAGTGACATTCTGCAAGTGTACATGAGCAAAGGCCAGTGGCATTCTGCATGTGTACATGAGTAAAGGCCAGTGACATTCTGCAAGTGTACATGAGTAAAGGCCAGTGGCATTCTGCAAGTGTACATGAGCAAAGGCCAGTGACATTCTGCATGTGTACATGAGTAAAGGCCAGTGGCATTCTGCAAGTGCACACTAGTAAAGGCCAGTGGCATTTTGCAAGTGTACATGAGCAAAGGCCTGTGACATTCTGCATGTGTACATGAATAAAGGCCATTGGCATTCTGCAAGTGCACACTAGTAATGACCAGTGGCATTCTGTAAGTACATGTATACACTAGTAATGGACATTGGTATTCTTGAAGTGTACACTAGTAAAGGCCACGGACATTCTGTAAGTATACACTAGTATTGGCCAGTGGCATTCTGCAAGTATACACTAGTAATGGCCAGTGGCATTCTGCAAGTGTACTCGAGTACAGGCCAGTGGCATTCTGCAAGTATACTGACACTCTTTCTCACAGGTGAATCAACCAAAATGAAAAAATAAATGATTGCCTGGAAGTGAGAATTAGAGTAAAATCTTAGAGATACAGACAGAATATGCTCTTCAGTTTTCTGTAAATTTGTACTTTATTTTTATTGTATTCCTTCACAGAGATGAAGTGAAAGAGGAAGAGATGACTGTTGATTGGATAATGACCATTAAAGAGGTTGATGAAGGATTGAAAAAGAAGTTGATGAATGGAGAAAATGACCAGGTAAGAATTTTGAAAATCTGGTGGGGCTAAAAATCCCTGGATGTTTAATTAGCTAGATATATGTTTCTTTTCTACAATACCAGATGTCAAGGCCGAGTTTGATCTTTGTGAATTTATGTCTGGTGACAATTGCATGCTGGTATGGAACCTAATCTTGTGAGAGCGATGTTCACTTGCATGCCCAATTGTTAATGTACACTGGTCAGTGTATAGTATATACATATCTGTTGGAATGATAAGCTCTGTGTTAAGTATATTCTTAATCTGCATGGCTTGATTTGAAATTATTTAATAACACTTGAGTAATATTGCATGAGAATAAGTGACAACTGTTATTTGCATATTGATATTGTTGTTTAACGTGTCTGATTTACAGAACCAACTGAAAGTCTTGCTCTTTATTCTACTAAAAAGAAAAATGCTTGAAATGTTCAGGCATACACTACATATACTTGCTTCCTGCTCATTGATATACAATTGTAGTTTGAAATGAATTCAATTCATTTTTTGCCCTTCATTCAGAAGTATTCAGATACAGTTAGATATTAAAGCATTCTTTTTCTGTCAATCAATGACTTGGCATTGTTTTGACAGTAGTAAAGAAATGGACGATAATAATATTTATAGTAATGACAGTAATGTCTCCTTATGGCAGCATATAGTATTTTATTACCTTTTTCCCTACAAGTATCCATTGATGAAATGGATAACAATGGGAATTGGTTGGGAATTGTTACAAAATACAGTATATATATTGTAAACATACAATATTTGTGAAAAAAAGGAAACTTGAATATAATATATAAAAGTGAATTATGAACTTTGAACTTCCATGCATTATCCCGTGTACAAATTGACTTAGGGAAGCAAGTGTATGTAGTAGAACTTTCTGGTGAAGGTTTCAGTTGCATGTTGTATTATTCAGCATCTTCCTCCTATGGGTAATCAGTCACATCCAACTTCCAAGGGAATGGAAAAACATGTGTCATCTAAACGCCCCGCCCCTCCTGCACCTCCAGGACATGTAAATAATGATGGAAATGTAAGTTTAGCATTTGAAGATTGCAGTGACAATATTATTCTTTGCTTTATTCTTGTCTATGTGCTAACATGATGTATTTTGCCATTGCAAGTTAAGTACAGGTCCTGTATCATTTCATTCCATATATTCTGTCCATCTATACTGTAAGTTGATATAGTTTTTCAGGCAACTCATCCTATAATTACAGATGTCAATAGGTTTTTCTGTAGAACAGTAAGTTACAAATATGCCTGAAACATTGTGAAACGTTCTACTCTCAGAATTTAGGCCTTTGAGCTCAGCTAATATGAACACATTTGTTTCACTATCCTGTTGCAGTTTGCAATATTGAAATTTTCATTCTTTTACATTAGACTGGAACAAACACTTAATGCTTAATGTGTTCAAGTTTAAAAGGGGTCTTAAAGGGGTTTTCATTTGGTGAAAATTTTGGAAATTTGACAAGTTTATCCAGCTGACAACTGTTTTTTAGTCGTAGGCCTACTTCATCCTTCCTTCTGTTATTGGGATATTGGTACAAAGGCTTAGTCAGTACACTTATCTATAGTAGAACTAGAAAAAAGTTTCAGAAGTGTGAGTAATTACAATTATTTGACTTAGTTTTTAACATATGTATACATGATGAATTATAATTGCATATGCATCATCAACACCATTTATTATCATAGAAGTTTTCTCATTTGGAATATTCATATACACAAAAATAGTCATTTGTTTGAACATAATTGTTTACAATAATGCAAGTCCTCTCGTCGTAAAACTATTTCCCAGCTTTTCTTTTTTGGTGAAGGCTTGTTCTTTTTTCCAAATATGTTTTACTTCCTGGTGTTTGGGATATTATGCTTTGATGAATTTAATTATCAGTTTGTTGTGCTATAAATTTATTACAGGAGTATTCTGCCAGAAGTGAAGTTAGTATATGAACATTGCTATTCAGTGTAATTATTTAATTAGCACATTAATCATATGATGTGCTATCCTCTCTTTTTTATTTGATTTTTTAAATTATTTTTTTTATTTTTTTATATGACATTTACAGATTGACATCCTAGTTTTATTACAAGAGAAATTTAGTGTTTCTCCTTTTTGTTTATATTGATATGCAGCCTTCCATCTTATGTTAGATTTCTTCTCAGGTTTTATTCTGCGAAAAAATTGTCAAAAGTAGCAAATTTATTTAATTGATAAATTTCAGGTCATATATTAGTAATTCTACCATAACACGCGTAGTTTAACCATTATAAAATGGCTCTAGTTGATTTAATATATCGATAAACTGCACATGGTTAACCACTTTGGAACGTTTTGATTGGCTGATATGCCAGGAAATTCAATTATGAAGTCTTTATATTTGATGTCACAATACATTGAGTGGGCTAACATTATGGCTGGAACTGAACTGAAGAAAAACTCCTTTTGACGTTTTCAATACGCTGATTTGCAAAATAATCTAGTGTTATGGTAGAAACAAATTACACAACTCATCTGGATTGATTATCATGTTTATCCAACTCACATTAGCTAATTTTCAAAGTCTTACAATGCTCGCCAAAGCTTGTGCTTTGAAACCCTGAAAATTAACTAACTCAAGTTGGATAAACATGATCATCAATCCTAACTTGTTGTGTAATTTCTATGTAGATTATGGTCCAGTTGCTGATAACATTTGCTTTTGTCGATATTTATACAATAATTTTCTCTAGAATATTTACCATCAATTTTAAATACTGACATTTATGTATAGTTGATGCATAGATACAAGTATTCACAATTTCAGCACTGTGCTAATGAAAACGTGCCCTATGCATGGTACAGTGTAGTGTGTTTGTGTTGTGCATGTTGATGTTTTATGTGTAGTCAGTCACCTTGACGCATGTTCACTGCATGTCTTTTGTGTTTGCTTGTTGTTGCAGAGTTTAAATGATGGACTGAAAAGATTAGATTTTCAAGACAGGAACAAAGCAACCCGTGATCATATCAGAGATCGACCTCAAAATCCTTCTGTAAGTTTTTTTTGTGTCAAAGGGATTGAACACGTTACCATATCCTTGTCTGTAGTGGCTAGCCACAAATCAGGACTATTGTCCAGTGATGGTATCTTCATTAGGTCTGGGTGTTGTCACAGTGCTTGTAATAATATGTTCCAGTATACAAGTAATAGTTCAGCTTTGGGTGGAGTTATAAAACACAAGCTTTAAATATAAAATCATCACAAGAGAGGGTTATTTTATTAATGTTAATGAGTGTGTTTTGCGTAATGTTGCTGAACTAAATCTCATTGATAAAAAATTGCTGATTAAACAATGGAAATTCTGATTCAACCTAGCTTGGAATTTTCAAACTTATATTTAACTTGACAAGTTAACTGGGTATTTGTGGTAGCTCTAATCAGACCATTTCTGTGATATTTACTACTGAGTCTTTACAGATTCAGAAAACCACAGATTATAACAGGCTTTATTGTAACTCTGTGTAAATGAAGTGTCTACTTAACAGAATCAAAGAAAAGCTGGTCAAATGCATGGCCAGAAAGAGTCACACCCCATACCATATGATCCTGTCATAATTCATGGACGCACTGAATCAGCCCCAGAAGTCAATGTTTATAGAGGAGATCTTGTAAGTCCTCACATCCTAATTTGTACTCAGACGTTGCTTTTGGTGGCTTGCTTCTGATTCATTGTCAGAGTTTTTGCTTTTTATTTTTATTTTTTTTTTTTGCTTTACGTTTAGCTCTCACTTTGTTTTCATGCCTATGATATTGCCGGTAGATATTTTCAATTTAGAATACTGCAGATATCTTTTTCAGTTCGGTACTTATAAATAGATTGACTTGACAGAGGTAGAACATAAATGTTAGATACAATGTTTAGATTTTAACATAGATATTGTGCTTTCATTGGCCAGATATAGATAGACATCATTTTGTCATATTTTGTATCGTATTTCACCATTTAGCCAATTACAGTCTAACCAGTTACCTTCTGGTTTCTTTTTTAATTTGCCTTATGAAGCAAGTTGAATCTTACTCTCTCACCTTTTTTTCCATGTCTGCAATAATGTTAAGGGAACAAAGAACAATGTTGAGTAAATAGGCTTATCTGACAAAGATTTTTCTGAGGATATATTTGTGGCCATGAAAATTTTCTCATTTTGAATAAGCTGTGGACTATAAAAGTTTGAGGTATTCACTAACATTAATCTGTAAGTGCAGTGAAATTGATCATATTTGAGTATATCAGCATAATAATGATGCATGACGCTCAAAAAGATTTTTAGATTTTAAGACTAGAACTTAGTATGACCTGTACATGATGTATATATAGGAGGTCCAACCCACCCCTGTGTTGTGTAATATTAATGTCATGAAAGATCATTACCATACTTCATTGGTTTAATATTTGGAAATAATTCATTTTAACACATGATCTCAACTCATCAAATAATTTGTCATAGTAGGGTTACTGACAGTGTTGATGATATTGATTCTAAGCTTCAGATTCTTTCAGCTGATTTATCTTTTGGTTCATCTGCTTCATTTATTCTAATCCTTTTTTCTCTTGATTTGTTATTAATTTTCTTTTTTTGTGTTTACTTGAAGTGATTTCTGCTCTGTATGGTACATCAAAGACTGAACTTCTGTTTCCCAAATCTCTAAAGTTTAACTGTCTATGTCAGACAGTCTTATCAACATCCCTCTTTTGTATTTGGCATTTGTTTTTTTTAAGGGTCTAGGTTCAATTTTGTAAATGTCCACAGCAATGATGGTAAGATCTATTATAAACAAAAGTGAGCTGTTTGTTTCCCCACACTGGCCACAGTATTGTACTAGTTTGACAATGGGGATTCGGTCGTCTTGTCATTTGGTTTTGATAGTAAAAATTAATGTCCTTTATCACAGTTTGGCTTGTCACATGAAAGGTTCTCTGATACACATGATGTAGAATTTATCAACGAATTGTGAATCCTGCACCGTCTTTATGCCTCCGGGAAATTGAGAGTGGATCTCATTCACCCCCTCCAAAAAATATATCAATCAATAGAATTAAAAAAAAACACAGACCGACAAACAAATAAAAGTTCAATGAAGTAAGATATGCAGATGGACATTTTGGTATTGTAAGTCTATGATCTGGGTAGAGGAAGTGAATAGCCCTGCTATGGACTACCCCTAGTGGGACCACAGTGAGAAAAAGCTTATCTTGTATAACTATAGTGTCCTATTTATTAATAATATACAGTAATAGATTCTGACCTATAATTTACTGTCATTTCTTTTGTCCCTAGAACAAATGAATTAGTGATTTGATGACCTGTATTTACTTCTAATATACATGTATAAGTTGCTTTGTTCTTGCCTTAAGTGATGTTCTAGCCATCTTATTCATTGCATACTTGGACCTCGCACATGGCTGATTAAGAAAATGAGAAGACACTAGGTCACATTCTCTACAACCTTGACCTTCAAAGCTCTAGACGGCTTATGTTAGTGCTTATCCAACATATTCAGTAGTGCTCTCAATATCTTATGGACATGTATATTTTCCATAGTTTTAAGCTTTTCTGTAGCAGTATTACAGTACGGCTCTGCAGTTATTTGAATTCTAAATCTCTTAAATTCAAGGATTTAATGCATTATTGTTTGTTAATGGATAAAAAAAATACCAAAACACTTGTTGAAAAAAAATTTGAGATGATGGGAAAATGAAATTCAATTAAAGAAACTTTTTCATGAATCTTTGATGTATCATATCAAACATCTATGTATAAACAGTCACTTTTGAATGTTTTTATTTTGTAATAGATATGATAGATGTAAGTCAATATATTCAAATATTTTAAGTGGATAAATTCATGAAAGAAAAAGAAAATTCAAGAGTGAAAAAGTGACTGATTTTACTGCCTATATAGTGTGTAGTTTGACTTTATGTGTGTGAATTTTTGCTTCAACTTTCAGGCTTCACCTGTTCATCTCCGTAGTAAATCTGATATCACGCCACCTGTAGTTGTCTCCCCTTACAAATCCAACACTAGTTTGTTTGGACAACCTCAACATGCCTCTAACAATCATAGAGTAAGTTCAAATCATTACCATGTAACCAACAATCCAGTTGAGTCCATATGTTTAGCTCAAATCCTCCCTGTATCCCCACATTTGATTTTACAAACATCACTTTATGGAAATGGATTTTTATAAATCAAAGATTTTTTTTTTATCGTAATAACTGTCACACACAACAGACAACTGTCTGTTTATTTTCCTAATTTGACAGTAACACGCTTTGCATACTGATAAAGGAAAGGAACAGGATATGTTTGCTTCTAACACATGAAGCACCCATATGCTTTTATATTGCACCAGTATGCACTGCTATAAAACTCAAAATTGTGTGTACATATACAAGTTTGGAGTTAACTATTTCATACAATTATGACAATTTAATAAATGTCTAGAAATGGTGTGTATTATTGTTAGGTAGTTTGTAGTACCCTGTTCCCCTTTCAAAAACTCAGATTTCCCGTGGTATATGTGCAAAATCTCAAGGTGACATTTAAACTTATTTCCTACATTATGTCATGTCATAGTTTTGTTATCTGTTGATCTACTACTTATTTCCTTCTGTTTATGACACTTATGAATTTGACATGGGAAGGAATTTTACAGTAGATATACTGAAAAAGAGTTTTCAGGACAGTGCATTATCTATCTCCCTTAACTGAGTATTGAAAACTTGAAAACAAATAGGGCATGTATGACCTGCAGTTCATATGATGTTTGTATTAGGAAATAAGATTATTTACACAGAACAGATAGGGGGATAGTAAGTTTAACTTAGATATACATGCTTAAGAGGGATAGGATTGGGGATAGCAAGTTTGACTTAGATATACATGCTCAGGAGAGGTAGGATGCGGGTACTAAAAAACCTAAATGTTAAGGCTTAGTTACACTTGGGCGCAGTCTTATGCTTATTGCCAGCTTGTAAAGGAAACTGATTTAACTTGCGTTACACAGGTGCTGGTGAAAGTTCATGTGCACTTATATATCCACACCCTGCTTATAGTAAAATTGCAAAGTAACCAATGAAAAAGATCAAATCCCAAGGTGTCGCAATGCTTTAGCATTACAATTAATTCTGTCTCAAGAGAAACCATGTATTTGCCATCTAAAGGTGGTCTATGAAGATAGAAACACTCTTAAAAGAGGATTTCCCAGCCAATATTGTAACAATTCATTTCTCTTAAAGAGGTCTGCTAACAGGGATCTCTCAAGATAAAGAGGTCTGTCAAAAAGGGAACTCAAAAGACAAAAAATCTTTTAACTCAGTTCCCTAAAGAAAAAGAGGTGGTATGTCAACACAGAGATCTCCAAAGACAAAGACATCTGTTAACACAGGGATCTCCAAAGACAGAGGTCTGTTATCATAGGGATCTCCAAAGACAGAGGTCTTGGATGGGGTCTCCAAAGACAAAGAGATCTGTTAACACAGGGATCTCCAAAGACAAAGGTCTGTTAACACAGGGATCTCC
>JACSZP010026495.1:0-10170 GCA_016161895.1 Pinna nobilis
TTTTTTCATGTACCGAAACGACCTAAGTATTTGTACCGAAACGTCCTGATACCGTTGCATCAGTAGCAACAGCAGCGACGAGGGCATACTTGTCAAGTCTCCCCTATATATAGGGGGACTCCATATATGTTGTTGTTGATATTTTGATCATTTCTTTTTTTATTAATATGCATGTCTTCCTCGTGAAAAAATGAATTTTCCTAGTAATTCTTAATAAAATTTAGAGCCCCCCAATGAGTTTGAAAAATCTCCACCATCGAGATTTGTTTAAGGTTAGCAAGTCTGCGAAGGTGTTTTACTATTTTGACTTTTCTCTCACCAAATATCAAAATAGTAAAATACTTCTTCGCTACAGCTGTAACTATCGCAGTTAACCCTAATTTCTATTGAAACGTCGAGGTCAACTGACTAAGGTGTGACCATGTGTGAATCTAGTTACAGTGCAACGAAGAAGGTATTTTACTAAGAAAAGTCAAAATAGTAAAATACCTTCTTCGTTGCACTGTAACTAGTGTGAATCATGTGTCAAGTTAGAAGAACTGAGAAACCACGCGTGGAGAAATAACTTGTTTGAATATGTTGAGAAAACACTCGTGGAGAAATATCTTGTGCAATATGTTTTTCAGATTTTCCAAAATTCGACAACCATGTCAAGTCATGTGATATAAATGTGACAGTGCATTATAGCAGGGACTTATATAACAAGTGCTATATATGTCCCTGATTATAGTCAGTTCAGGGCCTCTGTGCCTGAGTGGTTGGGTGTTTGACTTGAAATCGAAGCAGGGCTCACCCTGTAGGTACAGGTAGCCAATTTAGCCATTGGCTAATTTTGGGGAAAATTGGCTATAAATAATTGTAATTGGCTAATTTTCTGGCTTACAAATTTTTGTTGCTTTGTAAAAGGGGTTTCTGCTAATTGGTCTCATATTTTCACATATGTTTGACCTAACTATTAAAATATGATTTAGCATTGAAAGTAAAGAAATAAAAGGGTGATGACTCAAATGTATAGGTGATAATGCCCAAAGTGGCTAGCAGATGTCAGTCTATGTAAATTATCAAAAATATTTCACATACTGGAAAATGTTCATTGGCTAATAAAATTATCCATTGGCTAAAAAATATCTTGGTTGGCTAATTTTTTGGCTAACACAGTTTTCTGAGTCAAGGGTGAGCCCTGCGAAGGGTCCAGGGTTTGAATCTGTGCAGCACCTGTAACTTCGCGGTCGTCCGTCTGTCTTTCGGAAAAGACTGTAAAATCATAGGTTCCGTGTCACAGTAGGTGTTGGCATGTTAAAGAACCCTCCCTACTTTACGACTATAAGTGCCGAGCATAGGCAAAATTTGTCCCCATTCACCGGCACACGGTGAGGTCTCCATATGAGTGAAAGATTCTTGAGTGGGACGTTAAACAACAATTCAACAACTATAGTCAGTTCATGTACATATAAATTTGTTCATGCAAAAAAAAAATGTACGAAAACTACTACTTAACGCTTGTACAACCACACTAGTAATTAATTAAATTAAGGCCACAAAGAAGTTATTTTAGGGTAATTCTATGTTTTCATAACAATTTAGAATTTTTAAGCCTGACTGGGTGGATAAGTGGAATAGACTTGGCCTAAATAAAATAGTAAATTGGTTTTAAAATAAGAATAAGAGTACAGTGGAGTTGGTCTATAATGAAGTCCAAGGGGATTGACCTTTGACTTTGTTATAGACATCCTTCGTTTTAAGCATCAGAATTTACTACATATATAGTAATTCTTTTAAGAATTTTATTCCTCTTCTTTATAGCACTGAATTTGCTTTAATCCGATTCGTTATAGACCAACTCTACTGTATTTCAATGTTAAAGCATCAGAATATGCATGTTATTGCATGATGCCATCACAACTATCAAATGGTTACCAGTAAATAATTTCAGTTTTTATTTGTATTACAGAACTGTATTGCAGTGCTCATTACACAGGAACACTTCAATGTTCAAGATTCAGAGGAGACTAAAGCAGGTGATAGATTATACTGCTTGATATAACAGATGAGCAAAATGAACTGTTCATGTTTCTTTTTTCTTTTCATAAAATTTTGAACTCCAACACTCTCTTTTGACTCTGTATCTCATCCCGTCCCTCTCTAAGCAGTTTATTTTCAAATTGAGAAAATCTTATGTAGTATTTATTGTGGCAGAGAGTTGAACACAGGGTTCACATATCTTACTTTTGCATTAGATATTACAAAGTACATGCCACAGTGGCCTTATACAGGTAGCAGTTAAAACATTCACCATCTACATGTATATGGAAGGCTTTCAGGTTCAAATTCAAATCACAGAATTCCTAACTCATTAACATTGATTGTTTGCCAAGCACTTTGCGATAGATGAATTTTGAGTTCATCTACATTGTATATACTGACCGTCTTTGAAATTAAATTTCATATGAAACCAATTTAAAAAATATTTTTTCTTTGTTTGGTCTCCTGTGAGACACCTATCACACATTGAATTGTGATCATTGTACTCTTTATGGGTCAAATCGTCGGTAGCATCGTCATCAGCAAAACACGTCTTATGTTTTTGATATACCCTGTTTGTTTACCCCGTACAGGGCCCCCTTGAACTAAATAGATCTGACCTTGACCTAACAAAATACCATGTGGTTCATGGAAGCGGAAATCATTGAAGAGCAGACGATTCAGATTTTGAAAACTTCTGTATTTAGCATTTTTACAACTTAAATAAGGTAATTAGCGAATTTGGCGCCAAAGTGTATCATTATCTTTATTCGTTGCATTATTTCTAATTCAAGAAATTTGCAGCCATAAAAGATGAACAGATCAGCCCCATGTGTTTGTTTTAATATGCAAATGACCAACTTACATCATCTGCCAGTCTCAATCACCCGATTTTGAGAGCTGTCGAAAGCATGTTACGATCAAATTCATAATACCGGACTATATTCAGGATGAACTGAAAATTGGCTATTGAAGTGAAAGTTGTAAATTTTTCAGATGGGACCTTCTACCGGTAAAAACAAGGACCCATGTCTCAGTAGGTGTCGGCTCAATAAACTAAAAGATTTTGCACAGCTCAATGTTCCTAAGTCAGTCAGTGTCAGGTATAAGCCAATACTTGAAGCCCTTCACTGGCATTCAGTGACGTCTCAAAATAAGTGAAAGGTTTTGCTAGTGGGACATTGGCTCTTTCAACCCCAAATATCAACATGGTATGCTCTTTTCTATTGTCTTAGACCAGTCCACTACAGTATGTGGTGTTTAAAGGGTTAAACAGTAATTCAACAACAACAGCAACAACAGATTGGTATAATGATAAATTTTGTACATGTACTGTATTTCGTTGTGTATATTGCGCACGGGTGTATAACACACACCCAGTTTCCCCCTCCATAATTGAGGAAAAAATGTTATACCATTTTAGACTAGCCCATTTTGGTCTGTGGTGTTGAAAGGGTCAAGATTGATGGCAGTTAATCATTTTATTTATATTACAGCATGGTATTGCAGTACATATACTATTTCAAACATTGAAGTTTTTTTTTACATGCTTTAGTGTATTTTCAGGGGTAGAACAGAGTCTCAACAAATTTGTGGATCTAGCAAGACAGACTGAGGCATTTTTCTTACAGAAGAGACTGATACTGTCTAGACAAAAACCAGAGCAGCTTATCAAAGATGTAGGTTATTATGAAAGTGGTAGGTGCTTAGCACCGCTGCAATGCCCTCATGAAATCATGGAGATTATATTTTTTGAATTATGAGCATAGGGTTTTGATATTTCGCATATACATGTACAGCATTGTGCCATAAGTTTATGAACACAAGCCATTTTTATTATATATTTATAATGAAATTGCATTTTTTAGAAATTCCTTAGGTTTCCAGAGACTGGACCAATTTTAATGTTATTTGTACACAAAATTTCGATTTTTTATGTAGTTTCTTCAGATATAAAACTTAATAATTTTCCTACAGCAGATTTTGAGATTACATGAGATTAACTCACTTGTTAAAATTTTNNATAACGTTACTATTATGGGGATTTTTGACAACTTGAAAATTTAATCTTATTGCATTTTTTTTAACCATTTGACAGAATATAAATTTGTTTGTATTGAAAGTTTCTTGACAAAATTGTGAATTTTTAGAGAAAGGTTTCATTAAAATCATTGAATAGTAATAAAATTAGAGCAGTTTAAAAAACATAAATTTACTATAAATATATAGTAAAAATGACGTTTGTTCATAAACTTATGGCACAATGTTGTACATTCCTATGTTCTTGAGTGGGACGTTAAACAACAATACAACAACTGTAGATTCCTTGTGGATTTGTTTTCTGTTCAGAAAGAGTAATTAATGACATTATGGGGAGTCTTCATGGCTCCATGTTAGTTTAATCACCTTCAGATTGGAAGTCCATAAGGTCCAGCTCAGTGCAGGTGGCTGTCTCTTCATGTCCTTCAGATAAGACTGTAAAATCCAGGTCCAATGTTATCCTAAAGATACATTTGGACTCATTTTTCATCTTCACAGCATTAAAAAAATTGAAATATCACATTTGCACCAGCATATAATTAGAGGAGGTAGCTGATAAAATACAAAAAATATGCATGCAATATATAGATATCGTCATTTAAAAAAATAAAAAATACACGAGTACGGGTTGTATTCATTTCCCGCCATGGCTGATGCCTTGTACGTAGGATGAATTACGCGGACAAAACATGTCCAGCATAGACATTTAAACGTTGATATGACCATCTTTAATGTGTAAATCGCTTAATTATATCTATTTGTACACATTTCCGTTGTTATCTGGTGTACGACAAATTTTTAAGTCCAAGTGTACCTTTAAGTGTTTGCAGGTTAAAGAAGCCTCACTGCCCAATGGCTGTAAGTGGTAAGCATAGCCAAATTTGTGGCCCAGCCTCACAGGCATTCAGTACTATCTCCATATATCTTAAAGATTCTTGGCTCCTACATTATTATGATATTGATATAAGTTAATGATTTACTCATGTATTATATATACTTTAATGCATGAATCATACGTTGAACCGACATATTTTCTTCTCTTTAAAGGAAACAGAAGAACTGCGAGCGGAATTGGAACGCAAAGATATTTTAGTGAAAAAACACCAAGACAGACTTCAAAAATGGCAGCAAATGTTAAATTCAATAAATAAAGGACAAACAGCTGGTACTCAGCAATCAGGAAACCAAATACCCACACAAATACCTATAGGAATGCCACATCAAGCACCACCTCAAATGATGCCCCAACAGTCTCAGTATGGCCCACCGGGAGGAATGCCGGGACAAACACAGATGGGTCTGCCAGGCCCAGGCCAAAGTCAACAAATGGGATCTAGTCCACACTACCATCAGCCTGGGCAGATGCAGGCTCAACCAAGTCAATCACCACATATGTTAATGAACCGGCCTGGTCTGGGGTCGGGTCCTGGCCCGGGGCATCAGATGGGGCCCCATCAGCCCCCTCCCGCCTACCCACTGCAATCTTTGCAACAGACAATGTCTAACATTGGCATGCCAGAACGTAGATAATAAATATATAAATTGACAATTTCTTCTGTTTTGTTTCCTGTCCTTAAGAAAAAAAAAATCTTTATTTTTTTTGTATTTTTCAAAGTGCTGCAGGAGAATCTCTCACTCATGTGAATCCTCCGTGGTCTTGGATAGTGCGGCAGTACTTAAGTCCATTTTAAAGCATGGTTGGTTGTATTGTTGTTTAACATGCAGCTCAAGAATCTTTCACTATATTGACAGGTCGCTGTATGCTGGTGAATTCTGGAATTTTGACCTATGCCCTGCACTTGTGGCTATTGAGCAGTGAGGGTTCTTTAACATACCAACACCTACTGTGACATGGGACCCCGATCTTTACTGTATAATCCAGACAGGAAAAGCCTGTAGAGTCTTCAGCGTGGATAACTAGAGTTGTGAGTCTGTCATTGATCACTGAAGACGTTCTAATTTTACTGAAAATATCGATATTCCAAACCATCAGAGGACAAATCCATTTGTGTTGGTGCAGAACAGATCTAGATGTACTCTATGGTATTACCCTTGATCACACCATTTATTTGATGCAGCATCTAGTAATCTGAATGGTTCACAATAAAAGAGATTGTTGATCGAGGGACTAAAAGTCATTGGCGAAATGAGCTTATTGGTAGTTTCTCAAGCAACTGAATACAGTTGTGTTGGTCTATAACAAAGTCAAAGGGGATTGACTTTTGACTTTGTTATTGGCATTCTTCACTTTCATCTCTTCAACACCACAGACCGAAATGGACTGGTCTAAGACAATAGAAAAGGGCATACCATTCTGGTACTTGGGGTTGAAAGGGTCAAGCATCAGAGTTTACTACATAAATAGTATTCCTTTTCCAGGTTATCCTCTTTGCTATAGCACTGACTTTGCTTTAAGCTAATTTGTTATAGATCAACTTTACTATACTTGTATCCATATATTCTGTCTATAAGTAGAATCCAGATTGTCACATCTGGCGTAAAAAATACCAGAATCAGAAATGTCACAATTACGCAGTAGTGAGACTGCTGAAAACTTTAAATATGAAACAGAAATTCAGCCTCCTCTGATTTTTTTTTCTTTTTTCTGAATGCAACATTCATGAATAGTAAATTTATTCTTCTGACTAGTTTTTAATTTCAGAAAAGGTTCATATTATTCCAACAGTTCATTCATAAAATATTTCACCTGCAATTGCGATATTTCGTTATATTGACATCAGAAGCTAGGCAGTACCTTCCATGAATGAACATAAATAACGCATAGTGTGCCTTCTCCAATAAGCAGTGCCTACATTCATATTATGCCCTTGGATGCAATAACAACAACATCAACAATTAAGTTGCTTCTTTGATAATTTATTTGCTGCATAATCACATATGGATGGGTTTTACATCCGAAGCTAAGAAACGAAAATCCAAACTAATCAATAAAATGAACAAGTGATCACTGCATAGTAGGCCTACATCCTGGTGAACATAATACTTTAAAAAAGAAATTTGACAAAGGTTTATCTTTGATTTGAAGAAATACCAGGCTTTTTGTCTTGAAGTTAACAAAAAAATTTGTTTTACTGTAATAGACTAAGTGATATCTTCATAAGGAATATATAAAGCTTAGTAAATGTTGAAAATGTTCGTGCATGTACATTTTTGATGTATAACTATACACTATTTACAAACGTTATCTGGATTTCTGAACCATTTTGTTGCCCCATTCTATCATATGATAAACGGACACAATGGTCTTACACCTGCCCAAATCAGATAAAACATGAACCAAGGAATGGGGAGGGGAATTTAGCTTTACAATAGAAATTATATTAAGTCGAGGAAAAAAAAATTCAATTCAGGAGGAGATAGTTTAATTAAATTCTCTATTTAAAAAAAAGGAGAAAATAAAAAAGCATGCATAGATATATAAAATAAATAGTAACCACTTAGTAGATATGCTTTAAAATATCTTGTAAATTGAGAAGGTCTAAATTTCCATGGTTATGCAATACCTCAATTGTCTTAAATTTAGAATGTTAGCATACAGGGGTGTAAAGTTTGTTATAAAAAGAAAAGTCTGTTTTAAATTTAGTATAAAATATGGCAACAGTTGAATCAAGGAAAATAAAATATGCTATAAAATGCTGAGACAGAGGAGAATATGTGTATACAGGTTTTCCTACATAGGTAAAGCATTAGGTTATCAGTTCTATGCACAAATCCAGGATTATTTTCCCAGAAGAGAGAGAGAGAGAGGGGGGGGGGGGGGGGGGGGGNNAAAGCGCTTGAATATCTCAATAAGCTTGCGTATTCTGTTTTGACTGATTGAAACACTGTTAAAATGGGCCTCTACCCATCATTGACTAATGATGGTATATCCTTTGCCATTACCAGGGCAGATCCGGACCTCTCAGTCCCTCCTCTAGAACTATGCATGAATTCTTGTTCTGCTAAAAGGGTAAAGACATGCCACAACCACTGAAAATTGTGTACAAATTAAATCTGATAAAACAGTACAATAGAAACATTAAATATAAGTACATGGACTGATCATAATATAAAAAAAAATTGTTGCTTTTCAAAAATGCCTTAAAAAATCAACATAAAATTACAAAGAAAAAGTAAAACTGCCCTGGACAAAACACAACCAAATGTTGTAAAATCAGCCGTGAAAGCTGAGCTAAAAGATGGCAAATTAAAAAGTCAAAAATAAAACACAAACAATACTTAACTGTTCAGTCTGACTGTAAATCATGGGACACTCACAGGTGCTTTCACCTAGTCACAGATAATAGTATATGTACATATGTGTCACACAAATACTACATGTTCTCTCGGAGTCCACCAATCAGTGTTCCTCTTTAAGTCGGCCAATCAGTGTTTCTCTCAGAGTACACCAATCAGGGTTTCTCTGACAGTCATCCAATCAGTGTTTCTCACGGTCAACCAATCAGGGGTCATGGTTCTGATAACATTGTTGACCAAACATTAAGATCTGATTGTAGTATTCATCTGTCTGGTCAAACCTCTTGGTCACCTGAGGATGAACTCTGACCACACAAAATACATTGGACAGATTTCTTCTTGTTCACTAGTAACTTGCACAAATCGTGAGTTTTTTGTTTTGGATAAGGATAAGATAACTCCTGTATCTAACAACAAGCAAAAAAAGTATCTATTTACTTATAATTTATCACCAACACAATGAAAAGTACTGATTGAGGTATAAATATAAGGCAAGTCATAATTCTCCCTTTCAAAATTCAAATCAAGAGAAATCAGTGTAGAAAGTAGAGACAATACACAGACACGAGTTTCTATACTCGGGCAGACAAAAAGCAAAAACAAGCAACATGGGATTTTTTTATGCATTTTAAGAAGTTAGTTGACAAGACAGAGTAGGGTGGAGAACATGATCCCAGGACCCAAAGCATGGATGTCGTGTGTTGAAATTACATAAAACCTGTGAGAGACTGTTTACTTGCAGATGCTGTCGGACCTATTAATCTGGACGCCAATAGTCCAGACCATTCACCCTCCAAACAGGACTCGCTGGTAACACAATTTTCATATGGCATTAGCCATAACGAGTTACACATTTCAGTAATCCGGACACTTCATTTGTCCGGACAATTTACTTGGGAACAAAAGCGTTCAGGTTAATGAAGCTCCACTGTATATTGTACTGTAGTGAATAAAAAAAGTGAGCGGACATAATACAGCTAAAAGTGCATACAATGATAAGACCTGTACAGAGCACCATCAAATAAAGCGAGCCATTCGTCAAAGCTTCTCTGCAAAAGCTAATTGTCTACATGGGTGAAAAAAAATTGCACAAATGCCTACAGCTTCTAAAAAAAACTTAAATACTTTAAGCTAAAAAAAACTCAACATTATGTAAAAACAAAACACTGAATCAATATATTACAAAGCTACTCTCTTACAAAAGTCATAAATCACAATTACCCAGAATGCTCATATGCGGTTCTAAATACCGCAGGTATGAAAAAAGAAGTACAGTACAATTTTTTCAGACGTCTTTCAAATGTGGGTACCAAGCAAAGTAGAAAGGAAGATGGGACTATTATCATTAGGAACCAATAACTACACATAAGTACTGATGCCATGATATGCAGCGGAACCTTGCCAAAAGACCACTTCACTTAACTGACCACCTTACAATAAAGACAATCAAAATGCAGCCTGCATATCATGATTTATGGCTATTTCAACCTCATTTACAAGACCACCTCACTAACCTTACCAATTTTGGCCAGTCACTTGGGTGGCCTTAATATACACTATCAAAAGAATCCCAGATCATATCTTTAATGTAATATGTTTATATCCAATCTGATATTAGATTCATAAGAATCAAATTTTACCATAAGCTATCAATTTCTTAGTGAAGTATACAAAATACATGTACGGGTACGTGAAAAATATGAAAAAACTTCACTCATGGTTGGTAGTGGTTTTAATCAGAAGATTTTTTGTGTGAAGGTCTCTTTACAATTGCTGTACTCAGACCACCCTTAGCCAATTAGAATTAGATACCACTCTACTTCATAAGATAACACAACGAAAAAAAAAAAA
>JACSZP010026498.1:0-13072 GCA_016161895.1 Pinna nobilis
ATATACATATATATATATATATATGATGCTAAATATTCATCTGTTTAGAGGTGATACCGATATTGTATAAAGAAGTAAGTATCAAGTTCTTATTCATACACAAACATTGTACGCAGTACTATGAAGAAATATCTGTTCTTGTTTATACACTAGCATCATGTAAAATGTTTTAATGAAGTGAATATCTAGTTCATGTACATACACATTTATTATGCGCAGTTCAACAAAAAGTCAAAATTTATTCCATGTTTATACATAGGCATCGTGCTCTATCTTGTACGATCGGATTATATAGAAGAGAGGCCATCTGGCATTTTATTTCCGCTTGTTTACAAGTTAAATTCGTTTTAATTTCCTTTATCGTCAGGCGCCAAAGAAAATACTAAATGTAATTTGGCGTATTTGGCAACTATAGAACAACTAGGTTATGATAATAAGATGCTGGTATTGATTTTGTTGTTGTTCATATGATCATGGTATTTAAGACCAAGTTCCATTTCAAGATGAACTGCAGTAAAACGATCATGCTTGACAGGCATCCATAATGATCAGGGTGGCTATGATCATGCCCTACCAAGGTGTACTACAGTACCCTAATCGATCATATTTGGGAATGCATGATGATGTGGACGGCTACGATCGTGTCCTATCAAGGTGTACTGCAGTATAACGATCATGCTCGACAGGCATCCATGATGGTCAGGGCGGCTACGATCGTATCCTATCAATATGTACTGCAGTATCCTTATCATATCTGGTAGGCATCCAGATGATGCGGGCAGCCAATAGAAGGGTTGCGCATAGTTATGCGTACTGATACGTATATCTACAGGCAGCCGTACACCTAAGCAAAGTAACGTTAACGTTCTGTGATTAAGGGTACTCGGGGTAGTAGCCCTACTCAAATCTTAAGGCTTACTGTGCGTGACTGTAGTTTAGTAAAGTTCATAAGTTAGGGGCCTACTAAATTACCGGAATATTGCTTGCCTTAAACCATAAACGTATCTTATTTTGGGACGTAATTGTTTGCAAAACTTACATAGAATTATAGTTCAAACATTTACCTAATACATTTTCAATACTGTTCTGTGAGTAAGTATATTATATTTTGATAATACGCAGAAGTTGTATTTACCTGTGGACTATCGGCTACAAGTTAAGCCCACGTGTAGAAAGGATAGTGTTGATGACGTAATACATCGATAATAAGGGAATTATCTTGCTTCTCGTGCCGGTTCGCGTGCGCGTAGCTGTGCGCAGCCTCTCTATCATTGGAACCTATGCGGGAAAATTTGTGTTTCTTTGCAATATTTAATGATTGACGTATGAGGTACCAAACCTACCGCCGACTTCGACTCTCAGTGCGTCTGGCTAACAAGCTGACTTGCCATGTCCAAATATGTATGTACATTGTATATATTCCTTCTGTTCGTGGGTGATGTAAATATGCAGGCTTGAGATATCGACGGATTCACATATAAGATATTATACTGGCCTGTTAACAAGTAACATAGACTACACTAAAAAGTAAGGTAGACATGTTGAAATTGAAATATCATTATAAAACGAGTTTCTGTATATAGTCAAACCTTGATATTGTGAAATTGGTTGAGTTGAACGTTTCATTCAAATAAACAAGGTTTTCAAAATAATAGGGTTAAATGTTAAATAAAGTAGTTAAGCCAGGGAATAGAATCAATTAAAAGAGATTTCAATAGATTGGTGTACAATATAAGTGGGTCTTACTGTACATAGATTAAACAAGTCAATAAAAGGAGTAATTTCAGAGGTATTTAAGGTAAATAGTTTGCTCGAAAACAAGGGTTTTTAAATACAGCATCAGGGAGATCTCATGACGCCGCCATTCTTTACAACTAAAGGTCCAATGGACGCAAATGTTTTTTATAACCTTCGGATACAATTTAAGAACCTAGACCAGGGTTAAAGATCCTAGATCAGAAGTTGGAACATTAAAGAACCTTACCGAATGTTTGCCCTAAGTTGCCGAGCAACGGCAACATTACTAGACTTATTCTTATTTCATAGAGAAACTTTTACATCTAAGGTTAAAAAGGAGCATAAACATCTGGTTGTATGTTTATTGACGTTGAGGTATATTTGTTATTGTTGCAAAAAATCAAAATATCGCAAGGCAAATATGGGTAGTCAATTATGCTCGTTAGCAAACTCAACAGTTGTCATATATTAATTTTTGAAGTTTCAGGGTTTTCAAAATAGTTTGATATTGATACACACATGATCATTTCCAAGGGACATACTTTGTTTTTTGTTTTTTTTTTTGTTTGTTTCTTTTACACATAAGTCGATGGCAGATATGGTTGGAAATATGATTCTTGTATGTGGCATTTAAATGAATGAAATCCTTATTAACTTGTCATTTTCCTTATTTATATAGTCATTAAACTCGTAGATGCCACTCAGAGGAATAAGACCGAAATAATTGTTAATGAAAAATGTGTAAATGAAAATCGATGTAGACGTCTTATTGCATCTAGACCCTCCTAAAGTCATTCAGCATTTCAAAAGAAAAACTAAAACCGAGAGGAAAGACACTTGAGCAATTCAGATGATCAAATTGCTCCTTGGTAAGGACAAGTTATTTTGGCTCAAGTGATGCATCCAATTGGATAGTGATCGTTTGGTTCCATTTTTATCTGTATTAAAACGAAATGTCTCCCAAATCGGTGATACGCATTATTTTGAATCCTCATTACATTTTTGTAAACACTAATATTAACATCGCCGAAAAGCTGTTACATGTAGTTTATTTTGTTAAAGCAATGCTTGAGGTAGTGGCCCTGTACCTTCGAAAGCAAGTAAGTGCAAATGCTTATATATTGCGAAATTACATTTCACTGCAAATCTTAGTTCAGCCAAACTGTTTAATTTGTTGTTTACAGCAAAAAAGTTGATGAGAACAAGGGGGCATAACAATCATTAATCGCACGACAGAAAACACAGTGTCTAAATGCAGTTTAAATTACCGCAAATAAAAATCCTAAAAGAATGAATAAAAATAAAAAAGAGTATGCGTATCACGAATCATTCTATACAGCTCGGGTTAGTTCAATTCCGACAGGACCGTGATTTTTCCCACACTCAGTACCAATTTAGAGACAAAAAACAAAAGGAATCAAGCAGCACTCGTGTGTACCAGAGAAGTAACATCCCTATATTGAGGGATCAGCAAGTTCAAATCTTGGATACGTGCTCGGTAAGGCTAGAAGTAGTAGCCTCTGATGCGGGACTAGGAAGTTGCCATCTTAGATACGTCTTAGGTAAGGATGGAAGTTGAAGCCTTCTGGAGGAATCAGCAAGTCCAAACCATGGATACGCCCTCGATTAGGGAATTGATTTATCCAACTCTTTCTGCTCCTTCTCGATATAAACTTTTAGTGCAGTTTAATTTTATTACACATTTTTCTAGAAAAATAAAATATAGTTTCATTTAACATAAGAGTATAAATGCCAATAAGATGTTTATTATACACATTACTTGATACATAATATATATATATATATATTCAAAGTTTTACTGCTCTGTGTATCAGATAGTGTCATCGAAATAAGACAATAATTTAAAGTGTTAGATTAGAAATGTTCAGTCATATTAAATGTTTTTCACTGCAGAGAAACTTTTCTTGACACCTCTTGATGATTATGAAATATTGAAAAGACGATGTGGTATATTAGTTAGTTTTGTTAACTATAGAATGTCCATGGCATAACTTAGTATTCTCTGTTTGACCTTTACGGATATTGAAGTCGACGATCCATGAAAATTGATATGTTGATTTGAAATACTGTAATTCTTACACATGACAATCAAGTCCTACAACTAACCAACAAAATTACGTTGATAGTGCAACGAAGTATACTCATGGACAAAAGAAACGTTACATGTTGAAAATCAGCAAATTCTTTATTTTCATTTTTGAATAAAATGTAGGTATCAGTCAATCAATATGTTATTTCAATTATCCAACTTTATAGAAAATAATTGGTAAAATTTTTGTAATCGATTTCTGAAACTGACGTTATTCTATTTCAAATTTTAGACCAAAATGATAAATTTACAAAATAAGTATCTCGTAAATGAATCTATATTATCGACGACTGCTTGGCAACAACGTCGCGTAGACCCTAGAAGACGATTAATCGATGCAATAGGAATTCTCTGCTATTCCTCCACTAAATCTATACATAGTTGGTCCAACGTTTACGTTTAGTACTATCGCCTCCTAATGCGCCGATCCAGCTGGTAAAGCAGATGCTCTATCGGCGACAGATCGTGTGAAAAACTGACCAAGGTAAAACGCGTCGCAACAAAAACCGTGACTTGTCAGTAAACAGTACACATCGCCAATCAGCTAACCGCACTCTTGCGTGACGTCTCGTCCATTCGAAACAACGATGGCAATGGCGTGATATCAGCATTGGACCTCGATACATCCTCCTTACACGCAGCCCTGCAGCAGCCAAACGTCGTTGAATAGTCCGGCGACTAACTAGACGTAAACCAAGAATACCAACGTTAGAGTTAAATTGGTTTTCAGTTCGGTTACGTAGATGACGTAATCTGATCCATCGCTCTTATCTAGGAGTGATAACCCTTGGTCTACAGGATCGTGGTCGATCGGTCGGCGAATTCGTGGTTTGGAACCTCTTTCACAATCTCGAAATCGCTGTTCGAGCCACTCCGAAGCGGTGTACAACGTCTACTTGAGGTACATCAAGCTGCAAGATACCAAATGCCCTCTCTCTACTAGCGCCTAAGAATCTTGGCATTGTACTATGTACACAAATTACCACAATTTATTAAAATTTAATGTTTTTTGTTTGATGTGTACCAATTTAAGTCGAATGAGCGATAGAAATGAGAAAAATTGATAAGCACGTGCACAAGACTAACCATTCTTTATAAAGGAAATATTCGAAGGTCAACGTCACGGATGACCGAGTTTCGATTGTTTTTTTACCTGAATATTAAATTTATCACTAGCGGTAGTAATATACCACAAAATTTCATAGTTTGCATTTATAATGTGAATTTTGTTTGAATCGTTTCCTTGTAAAGTTTCTTTTGCCCATGAGTATATATGCAAACCAAGAAAGATAACTTTGGTGAAAAGTTGAACTACATACTGTCGATATGTGACACACATTCTAACGAACTTTGGAGATAAAAACACTTCTTATGTATGGGATTGCTATTCTTATGTTTATGTTGATTAGATACAAAGCCCTCATTGTACAGCTATTGACACTGCAGACTTTTTAGGTTTTATGTCAGTTAATATATTTCCACAATAATATGTTTCCTTATCTCTTTGAACCATTCGTTGTCTTTAGAAGAGGCATTATTCATTAGGCAAAAAAGGTGCTCAACTGTTTATTGCAAACAGGCTTGTTCAAAACTCTCCTAGAATTTAAAAAGAAAGAATGAAACTGATAGGATCAATATTGGTAATTATCATAGAATGTTTTTCCTAAAATATTTAACTTGTCCAAAGAATATACAGAGATGCTCTAAGCAGAACTCATTTTCCTCTGAAATACAACATTACTGATCCTTGTTGTATGAAGCGTCAATCTATGCAGGTTTTATCCTCAATGCGGGTACAACAGCATGCTTGCTGATCAGAGTTGAAGATCGGAGAAAAAAGTAAAAAGGATGAACTATGTCTCACGTTTCCTTTTGATATTTTCCTTAAATGTGAAGTTCTATACTTTCTTTCTTTGGAAATAAAGGTAGGTTGAAGTATAATTTTACAGCCCTTTGTCAAGACTCTTATATAATCAATATCATTTATTTATTGTGCCTAAGAATTAAAAAAGGTAACCCCTGGGGAGATCATGGTTTTGGGGGAACAACTGCGTGTATTCGCGATCTATATAATTATAGAATGTTGTAGACGCCATCCTTTTAAGGCATCAGACGTAAATGTGTAAATGATAACTTTAAATGTCATTGCACCTTTCGAATTTTTTAATATGATTAAGTAAAACCTAGACTTAAAGTTATCAAGTTATTAGATTCGACCAAAAATAAAACAGAAGTCAAATTGATAAGCTTAAAGATGATTCACGGTTTCCTAAATAGATTCTATGTGAAGTAAAGCCAGGAAGCACCAGGAAATTGCCGAACCGCTAAGTTCTATATGAAAACATTAGGAATATAAAAAAGACTCAACATAAATACCATTCCAAACTCTGAACAGCATGAGTTTAGGTGCCAGAAGACAATCAAAAGCACAATGTCATAATCCAGTGCACAATACAAACGGTCTGTAGAAAGAAAATTCGGTCTTCCATGCAGAGAATATATCATGTATTATTTCTAGATCTGATTAGTAAAAAGGGAAACTGTTTATTTCAGTTATGTAGTATATGAAAGTGTTCTTGTATATGGTAGTGCTATGGTATATAACAGTGTTATGTTATATAACAGTGCTGTAGTATATGACATTGCTATAATATATAACAGTGATATTGTATATAACAGTGATGCAGTTTATGACAGTGCCGTAATATTAAACAGTGCTATAAAGTACGATAGTGGGATAACATACGACAGTGCTAATACGTGCGACAGTGGGATAACGTACGACAGTGCTAAAACATACGACAATGAGGTAACGTACAGCAGTGCTGCGGTATATGACAGTGCTATGGTACAGAACAATGCTGTGGTAAATGGCAGTCCTGTGTTTTACTTCTTATCGCTATACAATGCAAGAACAAATTACCTTGACATTTTTCTTGTAGGCTTCATAGGATTTTCATTGAATACAGTCTAACCTGTTTTAAGAGACAGTCCAAGGGAAGGAGCAAAAAGGGTTACATGAGACAGGTGGTCTCTTAATTCAGGTGATTTATTAAGAAAAAAATCCCATTTGAGAACCATACATTAAAGTCAAATACGACAGATAGTCCTTTAATTCACTTGGTCGCTAAGCCATATTAGACTGTATTTGCGACTGGTGTGACATGTCATAGGGGGCACGAACCCCTTCCGACATGATTTTAATTGTTTTCTACCCGGGGACCTTTTATATTTTCGACTTGTTATATTCATAATTTTGAGAATTTAGAGAATCGATAAGGCCTTAATAATTCTAAAATTATATTTCTTCTCGTTCTATTTGTAAGGAAACTCAAACTTTCAATGCAGACCTATTGTAAAGGCCAAAACTGACAGTACTAGAGACGCCATTTTCATTAACTTTCATCGACGAAACGGTCGAACAACAAAACAAGATCGTATGGCCTCTAAGGAATGGAATATCTGCCAAATTGGAGAACCAAAGCCATAAAAGTCACATAAGAAAATGGAACATAAAATGAAATAGTTCAGGAACTATTGATACACACGCACAAAACATCGCGTGCCTTCCTTACATTTGACAGTTGTTATGTTCTATATTTAGGATTATACATTGACATCCAAAACATTTTACAATAAATCTTATTTGAAAGTTATGATTTGTATGTGGTACTTTGATTCCTTTTAGTCGGTATCTATATCCCATTGTGAGGATCCCGGGTACTTAAGATTTTTTCCTGGCTCGATTAAATCAAACATTCTAAATGGAATGAAAGAAGTGAATATGTATTAAATAAATACAGGGTTAGGGTTGGGTTTGGGATAGCAAAATTAGTAAGAATACCTAGAATAATCACTTACATTTACACTTTATAATTGTCTTGATCGTCACCTTTCCGAATTTATGTTGTAGTACAACTGTGTCGCCTGCATATGGAATTTTTGTATCGAAGATATATCAGTGTGTGTGCAACAGCGGAACATTCTTAATACAGAGTCAAAGTAATAAGAGAGAAGTTGTTGTCAAAAGGACATCAAAACTCACATTAAATATTCCAACTGTACAATTGTTGTGCTGACCTCCCTTTAAAACACAATTTTACTGAATGGACTTTTGGATTATCAGTTCGAGTGTTGCTATTGTGGCGTCCCTGATGATTTTAAACATAATTAATTTCTAAATTCAATTTCCTCGCGGCGAGTGTGAGAGGTCTACATGATCCACTAATCATCCGATTTCTACATTGTCTGCCGATTGTTCTGGAGATTTATTCGCTATTTATAAGAATAGAGAGAAGTTTTCCCTAAATATGTGAATTTGTTGAATTCATTTTGACTTTAGCTGTCTTTCATGGGCTTAAGGAACTAATTATTCAAGCAAAAGCAACAATGCTAACAAGGAAATGAATGAAAAAAAATATACTAACTTTCTCATGCGAAAAGCCAATGTGTAAATTATAATTAGATATACAGGCAGAGTTATGACGTTAAATAGGGGATTTCTGTGTTAATGAGAAGCGTGAGTAGAACAGAGTTATTCATTAAAGAACTTGTCAGTTTTGGTGAGGATAAAAACCACCAGTATCTGATCCAGTAGTCGGTAGTCTTACACTCAACAGGTATAAGAGAATCACTGCATTACATATGCTGTTCTGGTCGGCACACGAAAGAGACAGTCTGGTAAGGTCATTTGTATTTAAAGTCTCTTTGAATCCGAAATTCAAGCTACGTTAAAGGAACTTGAAGGCTTTTCTTCAGATTTGTTTATTACGTTTGATATTGTAATCTTTCTTTTCAAAAGGATAAATAATTCTTTTAGAATAGGCTTGATAATGTAGAAAGGTAATTTATTGTGCTGCTGGCAACGATCTTGTCAAACCAAGATTTCTTCAAGATTTCATCATATCTCTTTATTCATTTTTCTTTGAATAAAAATCCTTCGCGGTATCATCTGCTTTCTGAAATAAAACATAGCAACAAAGAATATAGTATGAGTAAATGAATGTTTTATATAGATACATTTCATGTACTTTGTGCTGTGTTCGCTCATGATTGACATAACGCTCTCTCTCTTTTCATCTCTCTCTCTCTCTCTCTCTCTCTCTCTCTCTCTCTCTGTATATGTGTATGTAGCAGACATTTTATTTAGTTAAATAGCACTGTTCGCCATTTTCCAGCATGATATTACTTGGTTTACTTGTATTCTTTAAAAGTATTTTACATTGATTGACAAAGCAAATTTGTAGTACACGTATTGATTTAATTTCTACTTCTTTCAAATTCCTCTGAGGAAGAAAGAAATTATATGTAGTTATTCATGTAAATCAAAAATTTGACAGAAAGTTGAAGCAAACAATCAATTATTTTAGACGACGGCGATTTATGTAAAGAACTGGACGGAATTATAACGATGAGCATATAATTAGGCATTTATATGGTATGGGAGAAGAGTTAGGGTTCATGATAGAAAGTCAGATATTACTTATTTCCGTTCCTTTACACTGGAAGTTGCTTTTGTCAGTTATTGCTTTTGCAATTGTTTTTCACTAAATATTTTTTCCACTCAAAGGGAGATCTCGTGAGTGTTTGTTTAAGCTTTGACTCTGAAACATGTTTTTTTATCTGTTACATCGGAAGAATGCGCTACATATTTTCACTCTGAAAGTTCTCTACAAAAAATACTAAATTCATAATTTCACTTCCTGCAGTTAAAACCTCCAAAGACAGAATCAATCCATTACATAGGAGTTATACACTCAATTTTGTTTAAACGGTTACCACTGTAGAAGTGTAACACGTTCATAAAGTTCGCCTTAACATGAACTTGGTTTGGTAATAATTTTAAATAATCCTTTGTAATACTTTCGAAAGATCATAGGGATCTTTTGGCTGTATCTACGAGTGACTTTTATTGATAGGCTTAACTGCAATTTAAATAACAATTTTGACTATTACACTTGCACATGGGGTAAAGCGCATGGACATTGCCGTTGCATGCTAATGGACTAGTTTGATTAATTTGGGCATCATCCATAGTCAAATCTTCTCAGAGACACCAATTCTTGTCACTGTGGTGTGGTTTCCATAATATTACCGATAGGAAGAAGGTTGGATACCTCCCTATTATGTGACAAACTCATATCCTTTGTACAAGACCACCAACACTGATATCTCAGTAGCACATTAAATGTTCTTCAATACTCAATTACTATGAGTGCTGTGCGAAGTGGCACATTAGATGTGCGTTATTGATCGATGGCTCTGAGTGGTGAGCATAGTGACGTATTAGATGTTCTTCATTACTCAATAACTATGGTTGATGAGCATAGTGTCACAAACTATGTTCTCAACCGCTCAATGGCTCAGAATACTGAACGTGGTCACACATTACAAGTTCTAAATTTATCGCTGGTTCCGAGTAGTCAGCATAGTGACGTATTAGATGTTCTTCATTACTCAATAACTATGGTTGATGAGCGTAGTGTCACAAAATATGTTTTCAATCGTTCAATGGCTCAGAATACTGAACGTGGTCACACATTACAAGTTCTTAATCTATCGCTGGTTCTGAGTGCTGAGCGTGGTCGCACATTACAAGTTCTTAATTGATCGCTGGTTCTGAGTGCTCAGCATAGTGACGTATTAGATGTTCTTCTTTACTCTTCTTTACTCAATAACCATGAGTGCTGAGCATAGTGTCACAATAGATGTTCTGAATTACTCAATGACTATTAGTGCTGAACGTACCGACATATTGGATGTTCTTAATTGATCGCTGGATCTGAGTGCTGAGCGTACTGACACAGTGGATGTTCTTAACTGATCGCTTGATCTGAGTGCTGAGCGTTCAGACATATTGGATTTTCTTAATTGATCGCTGGATCTGAGTGCTGAGCGTTTTGACATATTGGATGTTCTTAATCGATCGCTGAATCTGATTGCTGAGCGTACTGACATATTGGATGTTCTTAACTGATCGCTGGATCTGAGTGCTGAGCGTTCTGACATATTGGATGACATAGTGGATGTTCTGAATTGATCGCTGGATCTGAGTGCTGAACGGCTGAGCGTGCTGACACATTAGATGTTCTTACTTACTCAATAACTATGAGTACTATGCGTATTGACACATTGAATGTTCTTTATTGTTCGATGACTCTGAGAGCTGAGCGTAGATAATTATTTGAAGCATATGTGGACATTTGGTGACAGCCTCTTGACGAGAGAAATATTTTTGTATACTTACCGACAGTTAAACATGTATGTTTAATGGAATCGCTTTCGTATAATTTCAACGACACGAAAGGATAACCACTAAAATTCTAGATAAATAATTCTCCTTTTAAATTGGATTGATCAACAAATAAAAAAAAAAAAATAATAATAATAATAATAATATGTCGGTGAAACTGTCATGGTTAGTAGTGTAGTATAAGTGGCACTAATGTTTAAATACTTTTGTTTTACAAAGTATCTATGATCCTTAGAAGTCGCCTAGTTCGACTTTGTCACTCGACTCCAAAATGCTCATTTGAATTAATTAAACTGCAATGATTTCCTTTCTAAGCTTCAACATGTTACACTAGAGTAAGGAAGCATGTTATTAGATAGGTTTAGCATACCCAACTTTTAAGAGTGTGCTCAAGTTCAGTATCGTTACACTTTTAAGCATATATCATAATGGGCACGTATACGTGTAAAAATACATTTAACATTTATTTTATTACATAATTTATATATTTCTCTTCATGGAGAGTGAAAGTATACAAGCGCCAAGTGGAATTGACCAGACACTCGAGTATGGACTAAACTCAATTTATCATGATAGATACATCCCGATTGATTTCTTATCTTTCTTACATTATTGATATATATATATTTCATTTTCATTACTCCAATCGTTTGTGTGGTTAAAGTTCAAAAGAAGAGCATTGATTCTTTATTCTTTGAGTTGGTTAAACTTATCTCCCTGCAGAAAGTATAGGATATACATGTATCACATTATTCGTAAGAGTGTGTCCTACATCTCCTGTATCAAGTGTAAATGTGGATAAGAAGGAGAGTGTTTTCATTAGATACTTTCAACAAACAAAATACTTCGTCTACTGCCTGGTTTTATCCAATTTGTTCTGGTGTATGCTGGTCTATAGTCGGGTGCAGCCTCCATTTGGGTGTTATCTTGAATTTGAAAATGTTCTACAATTGAGATAAACCGGTCGAGAGAGAATAATAGTAAAATCTATGTAAAATACATAAACAGTGTTAGCATCTGTTTCAATGTTGGTTTGAAACGTTCTTAGTAATATTCCCATAAAATATACTTCTTAGAAATCACAATGTCTGTAGGCCAAACGATCAGCTTTATGACGACTTGGGCTTGAGCATTATTTGATCATTGAATCTGACTTCATAAAAGTCCTGTTCAACCAATTTGGCGGACAAGAGTGGTATTTTTTCTTACTTATTGACAATAACAATACTTTTTTCACCCATTTTGTTTTCTAATATTCCATAATATCATACAATGAACAGCTTTTTATCGTATTCGATACATCATTCTGTTCTGAAAGCTGGTTAACTGTATTTTTCTGAACTTGTTACTATGCTGAAATGCATTATTATTGACATGTGACTTTACATTTACGTTTGGATGTGTTAATATACATCAAAGAGTCTGTTTATGAATGTATCTGCGTCTTTTGTGTGTATATGCATGTGTGCGTGTGAACTTATTAGACATTTCTAGTTAGCACAGACGCCGATACGGACACCGACACGGCCAAGGATTAAGCCTCGTATAAAGAAGGGACTGTCTCAAAGTGCATAAATTATTTATTCCTTTGAATAAGTTCTTTATATGGACTAGAAAAGCTTTTGAGATAAGAATGCAATTTACTTGGTATTGTTTTTAAATTATTTTTAAAGCAAGACAATGTCAAAATTGAACCATTTTGAGTAATTCTTCTTCGTCGCAATGCCAGTGCTATACGTGAAACCATCGTATATGCTTTTTTCTCTTAGATTAAACAGCATGCCGTGCTGGACTGTTATAATCTTCACCAATAACGGTGGAAATGTAACAGTAGTACGGTAGTTTCGAATAAAAGCAAAACAGAAAATTTAAAAATTCTCAGAAAGAGTAGTACATATGTAGAAGTAGTTGTAGAACTGTTTTTTAACGTCCCACTCAAGAATATTTCACTCATATGGAGACGTCATCGTCTG